>JAVSCE010013611.1:0-199907 GCA_032199065.1 Smutsia gigantea | reverse complement strand
TTTAATTATTTTTAATTTTTTTGGTATGATTAATATACACTTACATGAACAAAAAGGTTGTTACTAGATTCCTACCATTATCAAGACCCCACCACATACCCAATTACAGTCACTGACCATCAGCATAGTAAGATGCTATAAAACACTACTTGTCTTCTCTGTGCTATACTGCCTTCCCCGTGTCCCCCCTCTACACTATGTGTGCTAATCATAACACGCCTTTTTCCCTTTATCCCTCCCTTTCCACGCACCCTCCCCAGTCCCTTTCCCTCTGGTAACTGTTAGTCCATTCTTGGGTTCTGTGAGTCTGCTGCTGTTTTGTTTCTTCAGTTTCTTCTTTGTTCTTATACTCCACAGATGAGTGAAATCATTTGATACTTATCTTTATCCAGCTGGCTTATTTCACTGAGCATAATACCTTCTAGCTCCATCCATGTTGTTGCAAATGGTAGGATTTGTTTTCTTCTTCTGGCTGAATAATATTCCATTGTATATATGTACCACCTCTTCTTTATCCATTCATCTACTGATGGACACTTAGGTTGCTTCCATTTCTTGGCTATTATAAATAGTGCTGCCATAAACATAGGGGTGCATATGTCTTTTTCAAACAGGGCTCCTACATTCTTAGTATAAATTCCTAGGAGTGGAATTCCTGGGTCAAATGGTATTTCCATTTTTAGTTTTTTGAGGAACCTCCATACTGTTTCCACAAAGGTTGAACTAATTTATATTCTCAACAGCAGTGTAGTACGGTTCCCTTTTATCCACATCCTTGCCAACATTTGTTGTTGTTTGTCTTTTGGATGGTGGCCAATCTTCCTGGTGTGAGGTGATATCTCAATGTGGTTTTAATTTACATTTCTCTGATGATTAATGATGTGGAGCATCTTTTCATGTGCCTGTTGGCCACCTGAATTTCTTCTTTGGAGAAGTATCTGTTCAGATTCTTTCCTCATTTTTTTTATTGGATTATTTGCTTTTGTTTGTTGAGGCACATGAGCTATTTGTATATTTTGGATGTCAACCCCTTATCAGATATGTCATTTATGAATATATTCTCCCATACTGTAGGATGCCTTTTTGTTCTACTGATGGTGTCCTTTGCTGTACAGAAGCTTTTTAGTTTTATATAGTCCCACTTGTTCATTTTTGCTCATTACCCTTGCCTGTGGAGGTATGTTCATGAAGAAGTTGCTCATGTTTACATTCAAAAGAGTTTTGCCTATATTTCTTCTAAGATTTTTATGGTTTTGTGACTTACATTCATATCTTTGATCCATTTTGAGTTTACTTTTGTGTATGGGGTTAAACAATAATCCAGTTTCGTTCTCTTACATGTAGCTGTCCATTTTTGCTAACACCAGCTGTTGAAGTGGCTGCCATTTCCCCATTGTATATCCATGGCTCCTTTATCGTATATTAATTGACCATATATGCTTAGGTTAATATCTGGACTCTATTCTGTTCCACTGGTCTATGGGTCTGTTCTTGTGCCAGTACCAAATTGTCTTGATTACTGTGGCTTTGTAGTAGAGCTTGAAGTTGGGGAAGCAAGATCACCCCTGCTTTATGCTTCCTTCTCAGGATTGCTTTGGCTATTTGGGGTCTTTTGTGGTTCCATATGAATTTTAAAACTATTTATTCCAGGTCATTGAAGAATGCTATTGTTATTTTGATAGGGATTGCACTGAATCTGTAGATTGCTTTAGGCAGGATGGCCATTTTGACAATATTAATTCTACCTATCTATGAGCATGGGATGTATTTCCATTCATTGGTATTTTCTTTAATTTCCCTCATGAGTGTCTTGTAGTTTTCAGGGTATAGGTCTTTTACTTCCTTGGTTAGGTTTATTCCTAGGTGTTTTATTCTTTTTGATGCAATTGTGAATGGAATATTTTCCTGATTTCTCTTTCTGCTAGTTCATCATTAGTGTGTAGGAATGCAACAGATTTCTGTGTATTAATTATGTATCCTGCAACTTTTCTGAATTCAGATATTAAATCTATGAGTTTTGGAGTGGATTCTTTAGGTTTTTTTATGTACAATATCATGTCATCTACAAACAGTGACTGTTTAACTTCTTTATCAATCTGGATGCCTTGTATGTCTTTGTTTTGTCTGACTGCCGTGGCTAGGACCTCCAGTACTACAATGAATAAAAGTGGAGATAGTGGGCATCCTTGTCTTGTTCCTGCTCTTAAAAAAATAGCTTGCAGCTTCTCGCTGTTAAGTACAATGTTGGCTGTGGGTTTGTCATACGTGGCCTTTATTATGTTGAGGTACTTGCCCTCTATACCCATTTTGTTGAGAGTTTTTATCATGAATGGATGTTGAATTTTGTCAAATGCTTTTTCAGCATCTATGATGATGATCATGTGGTTTTTGTTCTTCTTTTTGTTGATGTGGTGGATTATGTTGATGGATTTTCGAATGTTGTACCATTCCTGCATTCCTGAAATGAATCCCAATTGATCATGGTGTATGATCCTCTTGATGTATTTTTGAATTCAGTTTGCTAATATTTTGTTGAGTATTTTTGAATCTATGTTCATCAGAGATATTGGTCTGTAATTTTTTTTTTTTGCCATGTATATGCCTGTTTTTGGTATTACAGTGTTGCTGGTCTCATAGAATGAGTTTGGAAGTATTCCTTCGTCTTCTATTTTTGGGAAAACTTTAAGGAGAATGGGTATTATGTCTTCTATAAGTGTCTGATAAAATTAAGTGGTGAATCCATCTGGCCAAGGGATTTTGTTCTTGGGTAGTTTTTTGATTACCAATTCAATTTCATTGCTGATAATTGGACTGTTTAGATTTTCTGTTTCTTCAGGGTCACTCTTGGAAAGTTGTATATTTCTAGAAAGTTGTCCATTTCTTCTAGTTTATCCAGTTTTAAGCATAGATTTTCATAGTATTCTCTTATAATTCTTTGTATTTCTGTGGTGTCCGTCATGATTTTTCCTTTCTCATTTCCGATTCTGTGTACATATGCAGATTTTCTTTTTTTCTTAATAAATCTGGCTAGGGGTTTATTTATTCTGTTTGTTTTCTCAAAGAACCAGCTCTTGGTTTCATTAATTTTTTCTGTTGTTTTATTCTTCTCAATTTTATTTATTTCTTCTCTGATCTTTATTATGTCCCTCTTTCTGCTGACTTTGGGCTTCATTTGTTCTTCTTTTTCCAGTTTCAATAATTGTGAATTTAGAGTATTCATTTGGGATTGTTCTTCCTTCTTTAAATAGGCCTGGATTGCTATATACTTTCCTCTTCAAACTGCCTTCACTGTGTCCCACAGAAGTTGGGGCGTTGTGCTGTTGTTTTCATTTGTCTCCATATATTGCTTGATTTCTGTTTTAATATGGTCATTGATCCATTGATTATTTAGGAGCATGTTGTTAAGCCTACATGTGTTTCTGAGCCTTTTTGTTTTCTTTGTACAATTTATTTCTACTTTTATACTCTTGTGATCTGAGAAGCTGATGGTACAATTTCAATCTTTTTGAATTACTGAGGCTATTTTTGTGTCCTAGTATGTGGTAAATTCTGGAAAACGTTCATTGTGCACTTGAAAAGAATGTGTATCCTGCTGCTTTTCAGTGGAGAGTTCTGTAGATGTCTGTTAGGTCCATCTGTTCTAGTGTGTTGTTCAGTGCCTCTGTGTCTTTACTTATTTTCTGTCTGGTTGATCTGTCCTCTGGAGTGAGTGGTGTGTTGAAGTCTCCTAAGATGAATGCATTGCTGTCTATTTCCTGCTTTAATTCTGTTAGTATTTGTCTCACATATGCTGGCGCTCCTGTGTTGGGTGCATATATATTTATAATGGTTATGTCTTCTTGTTGGACTGACCCGTTTATCATTATGTAATGTCCTTCTTTATCTTTTGCTACTTTCTTCGTTTTGAAGTCTATTTTGTCTGATACAAGTACTGCAACACCTGCTTTTTTCTCTTTGTTGTTTGCATGAAATATCTTTTTCCATCCCTTCACTTTTTAGTCTGTGTATATCTTTGGGTTTGAGGTGAGTCTCTTGTAAGCAGCATATAGATGGGTCTTGCTTTTTTATCCATTCTGTTACTCTGTGTCTTTTGATTGGTGCATTCAGTCCATTTACATTTAGGGTGATTATTGATAGGTATGTAGTTATTGCCATTGCTGGCTTTAGATTCGTGGTTACCAAGGGTTCAAGGGTTGCTTCTTTACTATCTAACAATCTAACTTAACTTTCTTGTTAAGTTATTGTAAACACAGTCTGATGTTTCTTTTTTTCTCTTCCTTCTTATTCCTCCTCCTCCATTCTTTCTATAATAGGTGTTTTATTCTTTGCCTTTAGTTAGTATTTGGATGGTCTGCTTTCTTTGCTATGATTTTATTTTCTCTGGTGACATCTTTTTAGCCTTAGGTGTGCCTCCATCTAGAGTAGTCCATTTAAGATATCCTGTAGTGGTGGTTTATGAGAGGCAAACTCTCTCAACTTTCGTTTGTCTGGAAATTGTTTAATCCCTCCATCATATTTAAATGATAATCGTGCTGGATACAATATTCTTGGTTCGAGGCCCTTCTGTTTCATAACGTTAAATATATCATGCCATTCTCTTCTGGCCTGTAAGGTTTCTGTTGAGAAGTCTGATGATAGCCTGATGGGTTTTCCTTTGTATGTGATGTTTTTTCTCTCTCTAGCTGCTTTTAAAAGTCTGTCTTTATCCTTGATCTTTGACATTTTAATTATTATATGTCTTGATGTTGTCTTCCTTGGGTCCTTGTGTTGGGAGATCTGTGCATCTCCATGGCTTGAGAGACTATCTCCTTCCCCAGATTGGGGAAATTTTCAGCAATTACCTCCTCAATGACACTTTCTATCCCTTTTTCTCTCTCTTCTTCTGGTACCCCTATTATGCGAATATTGTTGTGTTTGGATTAGTCACACAGTTCTCTCAATATTCTTTCATTCTTAGAGATTCTTTTTTCTCTCTGTACCTCAGCTTCTTTGTATTCCTCTTCTCTAAATTGTATTCCATTTACCGTCTCTTCTACTACATCTAATCTGCTTTTAAATCCCTCCATTGTATGTTTCATGTCAGATATGGAATTTCTTAATGATTGAATCTCCATCTTAAATTCATTCCTGAGTTCTTGAATATTTTTCTGTACCTCCATAAGCATGTTTATGATTTTTATTTTGAACTCTCGATCGGTGAGTTCAGTTTCATTTGGTCCTTTTTCTGGGGTTTGTGAGGTTTTGGTCTGAACCATGTTCTTTTGATGTTTGATATTTTTGTGTGGTGCCCTCTATTGCGCAGAAGCTCCAGTCTGTGGAGCTGCTCAGCCCGTATAGTGAGGTTCAGGGTCTCAGGGGAGTGGATCTGGTGCCTGTGGGGAGGAAAGATCCTTTTTCTTATTCCCGTCTGCCCTACCTGTCTCCAGTATTAGAGCCAGTGGGCTAAGCACACAGGTGTAAGCCTCTGTGCTTGGCATCTCTAGCTGTTGTAGGGGGTCCTCCCTCTGGCTTGCCTGACACCAGAGCAGTGACTGCCGGTTTGTGACCTGGTGCTGTCAGGCCAGGAGGAGGGCTTGGCAGGCTGCATGTTACAGTGGGGGCCCTCGGAGCTGAGTAGCTAGCCAGGGGGTTGGAGCTCCTGAAGCTCCCCAAAGTTCCCAATCTGCTGGGCAGAGCTCTCCCAGACAACCTTGTCCCCCCATACCTTCTCCCACACAGCAAGCTCCATGTGAATCCCACCCCTTCAGCAGCCCTCTTGCTGCTGGGAAGCCTCTCAGACCTCCTGGCTTTCCCTTGTCCCAGAGTGGCTGGGTGTGGATCCCGTTCTCCACAAATGCCTGGAATCTGTTTCCAAGCACTCTGCCTGTCCCAGCTCCCCATCCTCTAGAGCACCATGCAATGTAGGTTTCTGCTCGCAAAGCAGATCTCCAGGGCTATGTGTTCAGCAGTCCCAGGCTTGCACCTTCTCCCCACTGCCCCCCCCTCCATTTCTCTTACTCCTGCTGGTGAGCTGGTGTTGGGGAAGGGCTTGGGTCTCACTGGATCAAGGCTTTTGAATGTTACCTTTTTTTGTGAGGACTGCTCTGTTCGGGAGGTATGTATGCAGTCTGGTGCAGCCTTCTTTCCTGTTGCTGTTTTAGTATTAGTTGTATTAATTATATTTTCACTCTCTGTGGTTTTGGGAGGAGTTCTCTGTCTCAGCTCTCACGCCGCCATCTTGAGTCCTGTTTTTTGTTTCTTAACAGTATGTTGTTGGGTAGTAAATTAAGGGGAAAAGGAGGGAAGTTTAGCACCACTAAGAACTCTTCAGTATGAGTTTGTTTTTATGCAGACCAAGGTAGCCATTAAGAAAAAGTGATGTTGGGAACTGATTGAAAAAAGAGAAAAAAAAAACATAGGCTGTATTCAGTGATACATCTAGATAGTCAGTGACATTGAAGTACAAATTCCGAATGTACAACTTAGGGGGATGCCCATATCCACCCATGTGTTTCTCCCCTTGTCTGTCATTCTTCTCGTTCCCAATTCAAAATATTCTCAGAACATTGATTGAGAGCAGAGGTCAGCAGACTAGACTCAGCCTGTGGGCTAAATCCTGTCTGAGATCTATTTTTATATGGACCTTCAACCAGTTTTATATTTTTAAAGGGTTATAAAAATGCAGATAATATGCTTTAGATGATACTGACCTTATGTGGTCTGCAAAACCGAAGTTTTTTATTTTGTGACTCTCTAGAAACAGTTTTCCAACCTCTTGGTTGCTTTCAAGGTGGAAAGATAATTCTCTATGGTGGTTATATGTAATAGAACTTTAGAATTGGAACATGTAATCCATCTCACTTCTTTTATATGTTGCATTGAGACCTAGAAAGCTACATTTCCTTTTTGGGGTCACATAGCTTTCTAGATGTACATCCTGAGTCTCTAGCCCATTATTATTATTTTTTTTAATTTTTATTTTGGTATCATTAATCTACAGTTATATGTGCAACATTATGGTTATTAAACTCCCCACTTCATCAGGTCCCCCCCCACCAACCCCATTACAGTCACTGTCCATCAGTGTAGTGAGATGCTATAGAATCACTACTTGTCTGAGTTGTACAGCCCTCCCCGTGCCCCCCCAACATTACGACTGCTAATCATAATGCCCCCTTACCCCCCTTATCCCTCCCTTCCCACCCATCCTCCCCAGTCCTTTCCCTTTGGTAACTGTTAGTCCATTCTTGGGTTCTGTGAGTCTGCTGCTGTTTTGTTCTTTCAGTTTTTTTCTCTGCTTTTATGCTCCACATTTGAGTGAAATCATTTGATACTTGTCTTTTTCCACCTGGCTTACTTCACTGAGCATAATACCTTCTAGCTCCGTCCATGTTGTTGCAAATGGTAGGATTTGTTTTCTTCTTATTAGCCCATTATTTTTTATGTACCTTTTTTTTATATCAGTGAGGAGTGGTATTTCCTCTTCTGTGATATCTTAGGGAGGCTATCTTCTCGAAGCCTTATATCATCTGTAAAGCTGAGAAATTGATAGTATAGGGTTTTTTGTAATGATTAAATAAAATAATGCATATAAGGTACTAGTTTATAGTGAAAATTGTTGAACAGATCAGTTATTAGATTTTGTCACAGACTTCTGGTGCTTAGGAATCACTCCCTTGCCTCTGCTCCCCAAAATATATTAGGGGACATGGTTGGGAGAAAATGTGTTTCTGTCTTCTAGATCTGTAATTCAGACTTCATTTGCATCTTGAAAAGTGCAGACCTATTTCAGTAACATGGTACTTCATTGATTTTTTTGGGCTTAACCAATTTTTAGAACATCAGTAAATTGAGACATTTTGTTCCACGTTCTAAACAACTGATTTACAAACAGACTTGTCAATAAAACTGGAGTGTAGATTGCAGAATACTCTCCTAAAAAGGTAAAGCAGAAGAGATTTTTGGTCATTTGGTTCTGTGCATTATTAGTGACTGAGTTTGCAGGGGAACTGAAAAGAAAGAGTAAGGGAATGGAGAGGAGGAAACGCAGTGCCTGTGGGAGTTCAGTGTTGTATCGTAGGCCAGTCTTACTTCCAGTGCATGTGGACAGAAATGCTGGGAGGTTGTTAAATTGCTCAGAATGTCATTTATGCATGGATTAGTGCTGTTTCAAAGTTTACTTAGTTTGTGAGGGTAAGTATATATTATGAGATTGGGAAGGTCTGCTTAGCCATAACCCCTTCTACCCTCTGTCTAGGTAAAATAGGGGGTCTTATTATCAAGTTCCACCAATACCTTATTGCAGTCATTGCTCATCAGTCTAGTGCGATGCCACAGATTCACTATTTGCCTTCTCTGTGCTATGTGTACTAAACACCTCACACCGTGTGTACTAAACACTATACCCCTCCATCTCCTTCTCCCTCCCTCCCCACCTGCCCTCCCACACTTCTCCCCTTTGGTAACCGCTAGTCCCTTCTTGGAGTCTGTGAGTCTGCTGCTGTCTTGTTCCTTCAGTTTTGCTTTGTTGGTATACTCCACAAGTGAGGGACATCATTTGGCACTTGTCTTTCTCCTCCTGGCTTATTTCACTGAGTGTAATATCCTCCAGCTCCATCCATGTTGTTGCAAATTGTAGGATTTGTTTCTTTCTTATGGCTGAATAGTATTCTATTGTGTATATGTACCACATCTTCTTTATGCATTCATCTAATGATGGACACTTAGGTTGCTTCCATATCTTGGCTATTGTAAATAGTGCTGTGATAAACATAGGGGTGCATATGTCTTTTTGAATGTGAGAACTTGTATTCTTTGGGTAAATTCCAGGGAGTGGGATTCCCGGGTCCAATGGTATTTCTATTTTTAGTTTTTTGAGGAACCTCCATATTCCTTTCCACAATGGTTGATCTAGCTTACATTCCCACCAGCAGTGTAGGAGGGTTTCCCTTTCTCCGCATCCTTGCCAGCATTTGTTCTTAGTCTTTTGGATGTTGGCCATCCTTACTGGTGTGAGGTGATATCTCATTGTGGTTTTAATTTGCATTTCCCTGATGATTAGTGATGTGGAGCATCTTTTCATGTGTCTGTTGGCTCTGAATTTCTTCGTTGGAGAACTGTCTCTTCATATCCTCCACCCATTTTTTAATTGGGTTATTTGCTTTTTGGGTGTTGAGGCGGGTGAGTTCTTTATATATTTCGAATGTTAACCCCCTGCTCATATGTTGTTTACAAATGTATTCTCCCAAACTGTAGGATGCCTTTTTGTTCTGTTGATGGTGTCCTTTGCCCTGCAGAAGCTTTTTAGTTTGATGTAGTCCCATGTGTTCATTTTTGCTTTTGTTTCCCTTGCTTGAGGAGATGTGTTCAGGAAGAAGTTGCTCATGTTTATATTCAGGAGATTTTTACCTATGTTGTCTTCTAAGAGTTTTACATTTCATGACTTACATTCAGGTCTTTGATCCATTTTGAGTTTACTTTTGTGTATGGGGTTAAACAATAATGCAATTTCATTCTCTTGCATGTAGCTGTCCAGTTTTGCCAACACCATCTGTTGAAGAGGCTGTCATTTCCCCATTATATATCCATAGCTCCTTGATCGTCTATTAATTGACTATATATGCTTGGGTTTATATCTGGGATCTCTATTCTGTTCCATTGGTCTTTGGGTCTGTTCTTGTGCCAGTACCAAATTGTCTTGATTACCCTGGCTTTGTAGTAGAGCTTGAATTGGGGAGCGTAATCCCCCCAGCTTTATTCTTCCTTCTCAGGATTGCTTTGGCCATTTGGGATCTTCTCTGGTTCCATATGAATTTTTGAACAATTTGCTCTAGTTCATTGAAGAATGCTGTTGGTATTTTGATAGGGATGGCATTGAATCTGTAGATTGCTTTAGGCAGTATGGCCATTTTTACCATATTAATTCTTCCTTTCCATGAGCACGGGATGTGTTTCCATTTATTGGTATTGTTTTTAATTTCTCTCATGAGTGTCTTGTAGTTTTCAAAGTACAGGTCTTTCATTTCCTTGGTTAGGTTTGTTCTTAGGTATTTTATTCTTTTTGATGCAATTGTGAATGGAGTTGTTTTTCTGATTTCTCCCTCTGCTAGTTCATCGTTAGTGTATAGGAATGCAACCGATTTCTGTGTATTAGTTTTGTATCCCACAACTTTGCTGAATTCAGATATTAGATCTAGTAGTTTGGGAGTGGATTCTTTAGGGGTTTTTATGTGCAATATCATGTCATCTGCAAACAGTGACAGTTTAACTTCTTCCTTACCAATCTGGATGCCCTTTATTTCTTTGTGTTGTCTGATTGCTGGGGTGAGGACCTCCAGAACTATGTTGAATAAAAGTGGGGAGAGTGGGCATCCTTGTCTTGTTTCCGATCTTGAAGGAAAAGCTTTCAGCTTCTCGCTGTTAGTATGATGTTGGCTGTGGGTTTGTCATATATGGCCTTTATTATGTTGAGGTACTTGCCCTCTATACCCATTTTGTTGAGAGTTTTTATCATGAATGGATGTTGAATTTTGTCGAATGCTTTTTCGCCATCTATGGAGGTGATCATGTGGTTTTTGTCCTTTTTGTTGATGTGGTGGATGATGTTGATGGATTTTCTAATATTGTACCATCCTTTTATCCCTGGTGTTCGTGTATTTTTCACAGTTCTAAAATTGGCTTATTTTTTCTGTTGAGTTTGTTTATTAATACCTCTGTTCTCCTCAGAGTTAGTCCTGAGTTCCAGAGAATTACAAAGATGTTGGTGCTTTTGTAACCTTTGCTTCTTAAATTTCCTTGCTGTGTACTTGTTACCTTTTTGAGTTTCTAAAACTAAATAAATCAGACTTGAGTTCTTTTCTGGCTCTTAATAAATTTACTCAATAAAGGAAGTAAAATCTCAATCACCATGTAGTAGGTGTGTTGCTCACGTCTGGAGTTGCAGGCGACTGAAACCCTTGAGTAAAAAGAGTTGTTTATTAGTGCCTATGATCAGGCTGCAAGGAGGGGTACAGAGAAGGTGGCCTGCTTTCTCTCTTCCCATCTCTGCTCTCCTTGGGTAGGTTTCACCGTCTCCTCTCTCAGACAGGCTTCCTCAAAGTGGTGGGGACCATGGTTGCAGGGGTATTAGGACCCAGATTCTTCCCCTTAGTGACCTGGGAGGAAAAAAAGGGACCTTCCTTTCAAACTTTGTTCAGAAAACGGGTTTGCAACATGAAGTCATGTGCATATCAATAATGCAGTCACTCTGACCTGATGTTTGAACAACATAACTCACATTTAATGTGAACAAAACAAACTCTTGATTTCCCCTTCCCTCCCCCACCTCCCACACTTATTTTTTTTATTAAGGTATCATTGATATATACTCTTACGAAGGTTTCACAAGAAAACAATGTGATTATTACATTCACCCTTATTATCAAGTCCCCCCCACCAAACACCATTGCAGTCACTGTCCATCAATGTAGCAAGATGCCGCAGAGTCCCTATTTGTCTTCTCTGAGCTATTCTGTCTTCCCAATGACCCCACACACACTCTGTCCCACACTTACTTTTATCAGTAAGTCCACCCTTATCAAAGTCAGAAAACAAGGAGTTCTTGGTTTTTCCTTGATTTTCCTTAAGGTAATAGCCCTTTTCTTCCATACGCAGACCATCACCTTACTGTTTTGTAACCACATTGCCCTTCTTTTAGTTTCTTTCCCTTCTTCAGACCTTTGCACATGCTGCTTCTTCTGCACACAGTAACTTTTCCTCCATGTGTAAGTAAGGCTGCTTCTTTGTTAGGTCTCTGCCTAAAACGTCACTACCTCAGAGAGGTTCTCTTTCTAAAACAAGTAGCGCCTTCTTCATTTCCATCTCTTTCCAAGCTCCTCATTTATTTGCTTAACCACACTATTTGTTATATCTGAGAGCCATTTTAGCTATTTCTTTTCCTGGATTTTGTCTTTTTACCACTAGACTATAAATTGCTTCAGTTTAGGGACATTATCTTATTTACCTTTGTATCTCCAGTTCTTTTACACTATGGGGTATGTGGTGGGCCTGGAGTGGCTTTTAACGAATGAGTGAATCAGAATGCATTTTTACAGTTGGCCTAATCTGAATTTAGTGCTCTTGTGTAGTGAGGTTTGGTGGATAGGCAGAAACACAATAGCTACTGCAGTAGGCTCCAAGCAAACCTACATTAAAATGTCACACTTAATTTTTTTAGGTTTTTGAAAATAATAGTGATTAATTCTGGTATTAATGATACCTATTAATAATTTATTTGGATGGAAATAATCTCTAGGAGTTATCTGTAGGCATAGATCTAAACTAAGTTTAAAATCTTTATTTAAAACAGTGGCCAATAGAATTTGATTAGCACTCTTTTCTCCAGCTATTTGGTGTGGTGGACTGAATGTCATGTTATGGGCCAACCAGATGCTTTAAAGCATGAGTAATACATTCATTTTCATGTTGCTCTGTTATACTTACCCTCAGGGGCTTCTGTTCCGCTTCTTGTATGATCTCTTTCTAACATTTTCTTTTTGACAATCCTTTTATTTGCTGCTCTCTTAACCAGTCATGGGAAGTTCAAGACAGAGAAGGGTCTGAATTGGGAAGAGACTTGCCCAGAAGTGTGGAGGAGGAAGCCAGGCAGAGCTCTGGGCTTTCCTAAATCCTTTTGAGGACTGAATGTAAATAGCAAGCCATGATTCCTTAGATCTGTCCTAATTAGTAAGTGTAATTGCCTTACATATAAGGTTGAAATACTAGAATCTGAACCTAGTTCTTTTATTTTCCCATAGGAAACTAGTACTGTGCTTTGCTGTAATGTTCACTCAGAGAATAGGAATACATGGATTGTTTAAACTGCAGACTTCTGGCCTGTCAGGTTATTGAGTAGTTTTTGCACCTAGTGATGAAAAATTTTCTCAGATATTTTGCCTGTTTGTCCCATAGATAGTTGTAGTACTATTTGAGAGTAATTGGAAAGACAGGCTTTAAGATTAGTTTTTAGGTCTTACTTATCTAAAGCAAACTTGAACTATATTATTAGGGAGAGAACAAAATTTTATAGTCAAGTACACTCCCTAGTGAATTTCACCCTCACTTTTAAAATTTCAGTTGGGGACTTATTAGGAGCATTGTTATGGAGACAAACAGCTATGACAGTGTGTAGCAAGATTGATTCTATAAAGATAACACTGCAGAATTAGGTTTATTTTTTTGTTATGTAAATATGTGCTTTTTTTCTTTAATGAGACTATGCTTTTGCTAAAGGATGTTAATATTGAATATTTTGTGGAAAAGCAAATTTGAAATTTTGTTAAGAATGTAAAACACACACTTCGTATGTTTCCTTTTCCATGAAGACACTTCTGTTATACTTAATTTTACAATGTTTTTTTTTTTTAACTCCCTTGCTAGGTTATGCATTTGGAATAGTGCTAAATGTTGTTCACTGAGAATCACAGTTATTGTGAAGTTTCCTGAGATAACAGCACTTAAAATAATATTTAAATTTTGTATTCCTTTATAAAGTAGTAACAGTGCTTTTCTGTGTTTAAATCAGAGTACTTTATTGTTTCCATTTTATTTCATTTAATTGAGTCAGACAGATCTAGTTACTGTTACCTCCATTTTATGGAGAACCAGTGTAAGTAACTAGCTATATTTTCAGCAACTGATTAAACTAAACCCTGAGAGGACTATATAAAGGTGAGGGATGATATATGATGTGAGGCACCAGGGTGCCGTGCAAGGAGTCATATGCTACAGTTTATGTTAAAAAATTGTTTTTCAAGTTGAAAAGTTGCTATGTAAACATTACTGTATTCACTTTTTATGTCGCTTTATTCATCAACTTTAAAACTTGATCAGTTTTAAAATGTCTTCCGTTTATACAGACTAATAGAACTGCCAATACAGTTGCCATTAGCCATACATTTAAGTTAATTAAAGTTTAAGAATATTAATGGTAGCCACATTTCAAGTACCCAGTAGCCCACCCGTGGCTAGTACTTACTGTATTGGACAGCACAGATACAGGATGTTTCATTATCTTGTGAAGTTCTGTTAAACAGCATTGTTCTTAAGAACAGTATTAAAGAAAGTATCACTTGGGGACAGGCTTTGTTTTTGTTTATTAGGCCTTAGGATTTTTGGAGTTAAAAAGTTAGCTTTGGATTATTTACCCTAATGGAAGGAGCTTTGTGATTTACTATCTGTGAATTGAGCTTGTCATTTTCACACTCAGTCTAAACTTTTATTAGTCTCTTTGGCTCTGTATACATCAGTTGTACTAGGCTAAGGGATATTTGGAACTGAGTAATGCAAAATTTGTAAATGTGTGTTTTATATTGTTAATGCCTAACATCTTTTAAGCCTTAATGCTTAATATCTGTTTCCTTAACAATAGAATGAGATTAATGAGATAATGACTATGTGGAATTTCAGTTGATTGACTGGAGTTATGAAGTTGAGAATTCCACTCCTAATGAGCCTCCTAGTCCCAGCAGAAATCTTTGCCAGGTTTTCAAGTTATCAGAACTTCAACTCTCCTTCTTTAGACCCTAAGCCCTTGAAGTCAGGTCTGTCAGTGTATTGCTTCATGGAACACAGTCTACACACTTGTCAAGTAACTACTCTGGATGAGCCACTGCCTTACGTGGTTCGCTAATTCATTTATGGTCGCCCATTATGATAGTACTACTTAGATTATGAGCCCCTTGTAAGTGCAAACAGGGTTTGTATTTAAAATTGCTATAATTTTAGAAATTAAGAACTGAACAAGACTTTAGACATAATCATGTCAAGTATTTTTGTTTTACAAATGAAGAACCATGACAGATAGTTACTTGCCCACAGTTGGAGAACTAGGTCTAGAGAATTTGGATAGCTTCTGTTGAGCTATCTCCTTAACTAGTTGATGGTTAAATTTAATCTGGAGGAAGTTCTAAGCACTACTTGTTGGTTAAAGCTACTGTACTTTATGTGTATAAACTATGTCATTGTAGAACAAAGTTATTTATAACTCCTGATTTCAACACACGGTATTTCCTGTTTGTTTCTTATGACACATTCTTGGGGGCAGATTGTATGCTATTTCTGGAGATACAGCATTTTGATCTAGAAAAGGCATGTTTGGTTTTAGACCAGAATAGATTGGTTTCTCAGATGAAATAAATGTTCAGGATGCATTTGTTAGTAGTAACTTATATAATGTGCTGTGGGGTTGGAGTGCCCATTTATAGAAACTGATGGTCCTGACTTGTTTCTATGAGCTATGAACTCTGATCTCTACTTTTATATTCCAGTTACAGTTTTGGTTTCAGTATTACTATTGTGTAAACACACAGATACACACTCATGGAAGTGCTAAAAGCCACAAACTTTCCTGTGTGTAGACAAGACTTTACATTTCTAGGGTACCTGAACTGTGTCTTACAATTTATTTTTATTCCTTATAGTCATTGGCAGAGTGTACATTAGGTGTAAGGCAGTTGTTTTTGAGAGGATACTTTGGCTTCTCAGAAATACTGCTATATTTCTGTGGTAGCATGTGCCTGTAGTTGGTTGGCATGGACCAGTCCAGCTCAGGCTTTTTTGTAGAATACTAGTTGTTTCCCATGGGGTTAAAATATCACTCCGCCCCCACACCCCCACCCGCTCCACCACACCCCACACTCCCCAGAGCTGAAATCAATTTCAGAGGGAGTCTTAGCTTATGAATCAAGACTTTAATTACAGGCTTGCTTCTTTCCAAAGGCAGTTTCCTTTTCTGCAATTCTTTGGGTGGAGTGCATGCTTGGTGTGTGGTGTGTGTGTGTGCAGCATTTGGATCTGTGTAGCACATTGGCTTTCTAGACATCCTTTGTATAGTAACAGCATGTGTGGAGGGGCTGGCAGCCTGTAAAACAGTTTTTCTCCTCTTCCCCCTCCTCTCAACCTCACTCTCTCCCTAGAGCTGGTGACATTACATAGATAAATGTGGTAGCTAGGAAAACAGCAGAAGGAATTGAATGTCTGCCAAAAATTTGCAGCATGAGACCAAACTGGCTGCTTCAGCCTCGCTTTCCTGATCTCTTATTGTGTGTAAGCAGTCTGCACTTGTCAGGGCTTTCCTTGCTGAGCATTACGTCACTATGTTCTCCACCCTCATTACACTGTCTTTTCTTTTGAAAAGCTACTGTCCTCAGGCTTCAGACTTGTTAAACACTTAAGGCTTTATTTATACTGTTATGGAGGTAATATTGAACACGATCATGTTTAAGTCTGAAAGAGAGACTTTAATGTGATGTGGTATGGCCTCAGGGTGTGGGTGTGTTCACGTGCACACGTGTTTCTGGGCAATATTAGGGTAGTGTAGAGAAGATAAAGGTATTGATAACTACCTGAAATTACTACATTGCTTTAAAAACATCTTCCTATTCTTCCGGAAGAGGGATATTTTCTCAAAGGATTTAGAAGACAGCTTAGACTGGTCTGCACTGCAAATACAGAATTGAT
This sequence comes from Smutsia gigantea, assembly GCA_032199065.1. Taxonomy (NCBI): domain Eukaryota; kingdom Metazoa; phylum Chordata; class Mammalia; order Pholidota; family Manidae; genus Smutsia; species Smutsia gigantea. Next base: position 183,431 of record JAVSCE010013611.1, on the reverse strand, counting down.
TTCATTTATTTACTGTCATTGAATTAAAGAACATAATATGAGATCTTGAAACTTAGGTTTCTTATTTTCAAGATGTTAACACAGTTGAGTATCTAGATTGTGCAGAGTATCTCAGTAATTTTAGAGAAAAAAATTATTCTTTTCCACAGTTTGGTGAAATCCATGTCTAAGACAATAGTTTTGACTATTCATTAAAGCTTTCTAGAGTCCTTTAGGAAAATAGGATGAGGTCCTACTTTTTTCTGGGTCTTCTAGGCTTATTATAGTTGGGAAAGCATTGTTTTGAATAGATTCATTTGGATGCCTTTAACTATAGTATTTTCACTGCATTTGTTCCTTGTCGTGTGCTACCTTGTATTGTAAAGTATTTTTAATGTATATGTTCTGTTTTTACAACTAGATTCTAAGACCCAGCAGCAGGGAACTAGTTTTGTTACACATTGCATCTTTAGCATCTAACGCAGTGTCCTTCTATGTAATAGATAGTATGGATAATGTTTGTGATGAGAACATAGAGGATGAGAACAGTGTGAGGTGATTTCACTAGCCGACTGGCTTACTTAGCCAGGGCTCCCATAACAGAAACCATAGACGGGGTGGCTTAAAAAAATGGAAATTTCTTTTGTCACAGTTTTGGAGGCTGATAGTCCAGATCAAGGTGCCAGCAGGGTGGGTTTCTCCTGAGGCGTCTCTCCTTGTCTTGCCGATGGCTGCTTTTTTGCTGCATCTCACCTGACCTTTTCTCTGGGCACACTCACCTCTGGTGTCTCTTCCTCCTCTGAAACATACAGTTCCTATAGGATTAGGGCCTCACCCTTGTGACCTCACTTAAGCTTAATTACTTCTTAAATGCTGTGTCTCCAAACACAGTCAGATTGAGGGTTAGGGCTTCAGTATATGAATTTTGTTGGCATGTAGTTCAGTCCATAACACTGACACCCTGACCTGATGACAGACAGATATATACCATGTTATCAAAAGTTATTAAGCTATTAGGTAACATATCAGTTAAGATACAGTCAGGGAGACAAACCACCAGAGAAGGTGGTATAGGGAATTGATAAAGCAGAAGTTGGTGAACTGAAAAGGCAAAATGGAAACACTGAAGTGACACAGAGGTAATAACTTCATGAAGCAACTATTTCCCCCAGGGCCAAGAGATTTGGATTATTAGAACCTAGAAGCTTGGAGGGTGGCAGCCGTAGGAAGCTGGGGTTCAGACGTCTGAGGCTGGCTCACTGCCTGGATGCTTTTAAGTGCTTAGAGAGGGCCCCACCCAGTGGGATGCAGATCTCAGGAGGGTACATTGCGCTAGCTGCTCGTACTTGTGAGGGATGTGGTAGGCTGATATGAGAGCTGGGAGCTGTGTCCAAGGAGGGGAGGACCATTGCTGGGATGGCACTGGCAGGGATGAGAACCCAAGAGGAAGGAGCAGTGCAGTCTGTATTGTCACCTTCCAGTTGCCCCCAGCCTTCCCGGTTGGCTGAGCACAAATGGAAAAGCAGCTGAGAGGAGAAATGCCTTCTGAAAGGGCTAACTTGGAACTGAGACAGCAGCTTCATAGCTGGCACAGAGCTTATTGGCGGGATTACAGCCTCTCTAAAATTCAGTTTGGCAATACGTTAAAAATCTTAGAAATGTGTGCACCTTTGACCCATCAATTCCAGTTCCAGAAATGTATACTAAGGAAATAATCCAAAAAGTGGGCACAGATGTATGTACAATGATGTTTGATTACAGGATTGAATATGATACAAAATTATCAAATTGTATACAAATTGTACAGAATGATACCAATACAAAGTTTCAAAAGTATGAAATGTTTGCCAATATGGCATTGGTTAAATTGTTTCACAACATGTAGTGAAATGTAGCCATTAGAAAGATGATGCAATTTGGGTTTACTGATGCAGAAATAAATCTAACAAAAAAGCAGATTCTTTACTATATATGGTATGGATCTATTTATGTGTTTTGTTTTTTAAAAAAGGTTGTATGTATAGGAAAAACTGAGAACAGTATGCATGAAAGAAACAGCACAATGCCAGGTTGAAGAGTGTAGTCTCTGGAGCCAGACTGCCTGCCATTTGTATCCGGGCTCCGCCACTTTTTATGACCTCGAGTAGATTAATCTTTCTGGGGATCTGTTTTTTCGTCTGGAAAATGTTGATAATAGTACCTAATCCATAGGAAGGTTGTTAGGGCTGAAGTGTTAATACCTGTAAAGCATATAGAAGTACTTCAAGTGCTCAGTGAATGGTTAGGTATTGCAGGGGAGGAGGAGAAAGATTAGGAGAGAATTTTACTGTCTTTTCTTCCTCTCTTTATTATCTGATTTAAAAAATGAGAATATCATGATTTTATCATTAGGATAAACAAACAGTAAAGCTTTTCTATTAAAGCTAAAAGTGATGAAGCTGACAAAAATGTGCTAAGTATTCTTTGTTTACTTCCAGAAGCCCAAAACTCCAGAGTGCCTTTAGGTAGAAAACATTTCCCACTGCAGCCTAGATGCAGCTGACAAAATCCTTATTCCTTGTGGGGAAATTTCATTCCTTTTCAAGATCTCTGCAAACACTCAAGGACTTGGATTATTATGATGCTTCTGACTAGGTTTCTGAGACCTCCAGCTTACTTTTGTCTTGACTCCTTGGGTGGGTTCTCTTCTGTCTGTACTGCTCAGAAAGACTCTTAGCCCCCTCCCTTTTTTATTACTGAAAAATTACTCACCTCTGTTTTTCATGTGGACTGCAAGTTTCAAGATTTTTATTGTAGCATAGAAACAATTTAGAACTATTACATAGTTCTTAAAAGCCCTTTGACCACCTACCCTCTAGGAAGTTACTACTAACCACTTCTTTCTCAATATTCCAATCTTCTTACACTGACTTGTTGGTTTCTGAGGCAGAACAGTTTTCCCTATTTTGATTACAAAGATACTGATGCATTGTGCTAAAACAAAAGGTCATTATTTTTTTACTTACATTTAGGAACCTGGCTGTGGCTCCTACATTTTTCTTTTTCTTTCTCACTCCTTAGTCATTATCTGAGATTGGGAAAAAGAAGGAAAAGATTGATTTGTTATTGCTATGAATAATGCTGCTCTTTGAAGAAGGCAGGGGAACCTCTGGTCAGTTTTAGTTTTAAACACGTAAGCTTAAATCTTGCCACACCATATTATTAGTAAATAATAACACTGTTTACCAATAATGGAAACTCAACATTTTTCACCTGTAAAGTCTTTAAAATAATTATTTTATATATAGGTTATTTACTTGAGTGACTAAGTTAGAGCTGTTTAGAGTATTGGACTTGGAGTCAGAATGTTTACCTGAATAATTTTGGTCACTTTACTAGTCATGTATAGCCTCTGACAGTGATTTTCATTTTTGTTAAGATGAGTCTATAATGTTTTTTGAAGATCTCTTCCATGTCCAAACACATGATTCTGAGAGTAGCAGAACATTATACAACCTATCAGATACATACTAGTTATTATTTTTGGTAGGTTTTGAGGAAAATAATGTTATTTGCCAGTTTGTTCAAGTGTTACTTATTTCAGACTTAGTTTGGCCAGAATAAATGCCCACAATTGCAATCTCTTAAAAATGAGGTCGTTTCTAATGAACATGAAAGTCTTGTTGAATATCTTGCTCCTTCTAAACCACTACTTATATGTGGTTTTAGCATAGAAAATACTCTTGCTAATGCTTTTGTACTCCAGTAACACTGAATAGTTTTTTAAATTGGCTAATGGGCAGTTGTGGTAAATATGTGTGTACAAAAAAGACTAAAAAAAATCTAAATGTGATCATGTATGTCATACATAGAAAAATAGTCCAAAAAAGTTCTAATCACCTTGCCTTTTTTGGGATGTTAAAACAAAATCTTTCCCTGACTTAAAAAGTGGCAGTTGGTCACTTAACAGAGATAAAATTTGAAAGACAAGATACAGTTTTGGAAAGGGATATAGGAACCTGGCATTTGTTAGGTGCTTCTTATGTTTGATTACATTCCCTTAACTTTATCCCATTTAATCTTTACAGTATCTTGAAAGGTAGGTATGTTGTTCTATTTTACACCAAGGAAGTTAAGTAATTTGGGAAGAGTGATGTCATAGTGACAGAACCCAGTCTGTCTGTAAGCTCTGCTGGGCTGCTTCAAGACAGGGATACAGAGGGCTTTGAGGGATGGGGTAAGATAACCTAGAGGAAGAGCGTGAAATATGATCTCTGAAGACAAGTGAGTAGATTGGGAGTAAAGAAAGACAGTGGGAGAAAAGTAGTTTAGTAGTATATGATGCAGGGAATTGAATTACCAGCCTGTAGGACTTGGCAGTTGGTATACAATGTAAAAGTTTTGAGCCAAGAGAGTAACAAGATTTAAAAAAATAATATTTTAGGGGGATTAATCTGATGACAATGTGCAGAAAAAAAACCAAAGGCTAGAGGGAGTCAGTCCATGTAGAAGATGGCATATGGTGCTTTGACTGACTTAGGGAAGAGCCATAAGTATGTAAAAGGAACTAAAATAGAAAGAGAAGGACTATGAAGGAAAGGAGAGGCAGTAATAACTTGGCAGCATCATATTTGGGTTAATGACAGAAAGTGGAGCTTTTGGATAATTTAGGAATATGTGAAAGGTAGCTCTTCACAGTTTCTTAGTGTAGAATATAAATTCAGCAAATAGGCATATTATCGTTTTTGATGTCACCTCTGATTAGGAAATAGAAAATTGTTACAGTATTTTAGCAGGTTGCTTTATTATCTAAATTTACAGTCATCTTTATACACAGCAAAAGTATAAATTGAAATTTGTAATTTCTGATCCAATTATATCATTAACTTTCATTTTTCACCAATAATCTTGTTTTGTGTCTGATAGTAGAACTCACTGAATGAACACATCATAATAGAAATGAATTCAATTTAGTGCCCTATTAAAGCTTCATAATGGCTAATGGGTTATGTTAGAACTGATTAAAATTATACAAGGTTACCTTATTATAGACTATAAATAATGGAAAATGGACTCCTTCCCAAGCCATTCATACTGGTTTTTAAATATTTTTCACGACTGTATACTTTTGAGGAAAAGATTATCCTAAAAAAAAGTTTAATAAGCAGCCAGAGAGTGCTTGATAATATGTATATAGGGTGCTGAAGAATTTAAAGAGATTAAACCCTGTCCAAGTACAGCTCCCCTGAAGATTATTTAATCTGGGAGAAGAGGCTTTGATTAAAGAACTGATAGACCTCTCTGGAGCTAAGCATGATTTTGTTGTATTTTAATTTCAATAAATCTTATTTAGCACATATTCTGTGCAAGGCTCTTAAGAGGTGAATTAAGAGGTCTAGGTGATTTCTGTTTACCTAGGACTGTCCTGGAAAAGATGAAGAAAACTTGAAGTCTCAATGGTGGGAAGGATTTGGGAAGACCATGAGTTCATCCAGGGCCATGAGTAGTGAAGGAATGAAGAATTGGGTAGAAGTGAAGGGAGGGGAAGGCTTCCTGACTGGGAGAAAACCGGTGTATCTTAGAATGTTCAGCTTTCTGGGCAAAGTATGGATGCCTTCCAATAAAATGTTAGTGTCCTAAAGTGAACCCCCAGTGCCAGTTTGTTTCCTTATAGTATTGGAAATAACTAATTGTGCAAAGATTCTCTCAAGGAGCTTACTTACTTTTGAAACTTTTGGTATGTAAGTAAGTGGATAATGTGAATAGTTAATTGGTTTCTAATTCTGTGTGGATTTCGTTTTGTATTTACCTGACATTTATAGTGCTTCAAAAATGCATACTGTTTTTTTATCTTCTCAAGTTTTTATGTTATATTATAATGCTTACCAAACAGTGATCTCGGCCAGACTTCTTAGCTTTGGATAGTATTTTGAAAGCCTAGCAACATGTTTTTTCCTTGCGAAAAAGAAGTCACTGAGCATCATTTTGGCTTCCTTCACTATACCATACCTAAGAATAGTTTAGTTTTCCACTTTTCTAAGCTAAGACTTTAACAGCGTTCTTAAAAGACAAGTCTAAACATTAACTTCTGCCAATGAAGCACTGTTAAGGTGTAGGGGTGAGCTATTTTTATGTAATTGGATTAAAGTTAACCAGCTTCGATATGGTACAGCGAGAATAAGATGGCTAATGTTTAAATTCAGTAGCCATTAGTGGTTATTAGTAATTTAAAATTTTTTCATTTTTTAGGAGTGTTAAAACTCTATTCCTAATTATTGTACCCATGATTAACATAATAAGGGGCTCCACAGGCACAGTTAAAAGACACAGGTTTTCAAGGTGAGGACAAATGCTTCTCACTGCATGAGCTTTTTGATCTGTTACTTAAGTCATCTGACTTGTGAGAATATGAAAATCTTATAACACTTAGTTTTTTCATTTTTTTATGATGGTATGATTTACATAAAATTACCATTTTAAGCATTTTTTTAGTGTATAATTCAGTGTCATTAAGTACATTCACATTGTTTTGAAACCATCCCTATCCTTTTCCAGAACTTTTTCATTATTTCAAAGTCTGTACTCCTCTCAGTTCTGATAATTTGTGTTCTACTTGCTGTCGGTATGAATTTCAAGCACTTGAGGAATCTCATATAAGTGGAATCTTACAATATTTGTCCCTTTGTGGTATACACTTAAATTAAAAAAAAATGAGTTGCAGTAATTAGAGTTGAACATAGGTTTTAATGTTTTTATAATACTTTACAGATATTAATAGTCTCAGAAAGAATTATTTGATCATTATTGCTTAGTGTATGTTTGAATATTTTAGGGAGTCGTATATGAATTATATACCTCATTCATACAGTTAATATTGCCTGTGCTAACTTGTCTTAGTAATTTCCAGTCGCCAATAAAACTTGAGAAAATACGTAGTTTTTAAGAAATCCCACATCTTTAAAGCCTGATGGCTTATGATATGATCTTTTAGAGGTTTCTGTAGTCATAATCTTAAGTTTACAAGTTCAGTTTTTTCCCTTGAAAATTCTAGTGACTGTAAATTTTAAAATTCACCATTCAGTTTAGTCTAGAAATAATTACATAGAACAAAACAGATTTTTTGACTGTCAGTGTTTAAGAACAGAGACAACATAAAGGTGGATTTCAGTTCCTCAGAAGATTAGAAAATGGAGACAATAACAAGTACACAACAGCTTTAAAAAATTAAAGACAAGTCTTGGGGGGAAAATGAAAATTGGACTGTAAGATGGGAGTATCTCATGATGTATCTGAACATTTAGAGAATGTCATTACTTTTCAGATATTCTAAATGATTGTGTCTAAAAATTCTTTTCTTTCATGATATAAGCCTCATGTAGCAGAGATCATTGGGCAAAACTTTTACTGTCCTTGTTTCTAAAAGTTTTTTCTAAAAGCTTAAGTCGGAATGCCACTCAGCTGGCTGGCTACTTGTTATCAGAATATCTACTATGTATTTACCTCAATGCTGCCATCTGGTGATTATTGTGGACATCTCAACATGGTGCTTCAGGCAGCCTAGAGCCCCAGATGACACAAGGTTCACAGAGTACCTCCTGCCACAAACCTCCCCTTACTTTTGAGCAATTGAGTGGAAGTGGTTGCTGTGGCAGAAATCTTACTTAGTTATTGAGGCCATGAAATTACTTTGTAAGATTCCTTTGTAAACAGTAGAATATATATATATTACCAAGATTTTTTTTGAGCTGTACATAGCCTTATCAGGCTCATACCACTCATGTTCTTTCTAAGATTCTGTTTTTCTTATTTCTACTTTTACAGGGTAATTTAATTAATGTATTCAACAGCACTTATTAACTGCTAGGCACTGTTCTTAGTATTAGGAATATACTCCTAAACAGATAGAAAACAGAACCTTTATAGAGTTCACATGTAGTGGGGGGCAGTCAGATCAGACACACACACAATATGTTAATTAGTGGGAGGGTTAATTAAGAAGGAAAGCACAAAATGAGGAAGGGGGATATAAATTACTGTACCTGGAAAGTTGTTTGACATGTTAGATGGGATGGTCAAAGAAAACCTTACTGAGAAGGTGACTTTTGAGCAGAGATCTGAAGGATGTAGAGAAGAGCATTGCAGGGAGAAGGAAAGCAGATGCAAAAGCCCTGTGACTGCAATGTCTGACTTGTAAGGAAAACTCAGGCAAGGAAGCTGCAGTAGGATGTAAGAGGGAGAGAGCAATAGGAGATGAAGTCAGTGAGGTAAATGTGTGTGCGTTTGTGGGCATTTAATCCGAGGTGGAAGCTCCTGGACTAGATGGAGGGCTTGGGGCAGCTGAATGACATACTCTGATGTATTACCTTTAGTCGGTCCACTCTGGGTGCTGTGCCTAATGATATGTAAAGTTATTTGCTATGAACTATTTTTCTTTATTACTGTAGAAACAGGTTTACTTTATGCAGATATAAGAACAATAAGCTATAAGACTAAGCTTGGATGGGTCTCGGAATAGTGATGATATGGTATATTGCCTGTCTTTACACAGATTTTAAGAAGTTATATTCATGGGTTTTCAGTTATTATTATTTTGTCTTTGTGATACAAGGTAATTGAAATCAACTTGTAGAGATTTACTTGGAAAATGGTGCAAATTTCTCTTCACTCTCCTAAAACCACCCCTGTACATTTCAGGTTCAAATCTTACAGTGAACACAGTGAGGTGTTTTAGTTCTTTCTCATTGATTTTCATGCTCACTAATATTCTGGGAAGGAAAAGGATCTGGAGTTGTAATTTTTAATAATGTTAAAATGTAATTAGGCATATTCTAAAACAAGTCACACAATTATTGATTAGCAGGGCTATTTGATCAACAAAGAAAACTTCATAGATTATGTTGTGACCTAGATGGTTTACTTAAAACATTTTTTTTGCTTATTTCTCATCAGTTAAAATGACTAAAATCTCAAAGAACTATTACTCTTTCTTAAATTGCCCTTAAAAAATACTCTGGAGAGGCTTCAAGATGGCGGTGTGAGAGGTGCGACAGAGAACTCCAAAAACACAGTGCGAAAATATAGTTAATACAATAACCCTAAAACAGCAACAGGAAAGAAGGCTGCACCAGACTGCATACAGACCTCACAAACACAGCAGACCTCACAAAACAGGGTAACGTACGAAAGCCTTGATCCAGCTGGACCCAAGCCCTTCCCCCACCCTAGCTGACCTGAGGGAGGAAGAGAAATGCAGCCGGGGAGGGGGTGGAAGCCTGGGACTGCTGAACACCTAGCCCTGGAGGTGTGCTTTGTGAGCAGAAACCTACATTGTGTGGTACTCTGGAGGATGGGGAGCTGGAAAAGGCGGAGTGCTTGAGAGACAGATTCTGGGCGTTTGTGGAGGACAGGATCCACACCCGGCCACTCTGGGACAAGGGAAAGGCAGGCGGTTTGACAGGCTTCCTAGCAGCGAGAGGGCTGCTGAAAGGATGGGGTTTGCACAGAGCTTGCTGCACGGGAGAAGGTATAGGGGGATAAGGTTGTCTGGGAGAGCTCTGCCCAGCAGATTGGGAACTTTGGGGAGCTTCAGGCGCTCCATCCCCCTGGCTAGCTACTCAGCTCCGAGGCCCGCCACTGTGATATGAAGCCTGTGAAGCCTTCCTCCTGGCCTGACAGCACCAGCTCACAAACTGGCAGTCACTGCGCTGGCGTCAGGCCAGACAGAAAGAGGACCCGCCTACAACAGCTAGAGATGCCGAGCACAGAGGCTTACACCTGTGTGCTCGGCTCACTGGCTGTGATACTGGAGACACACACCACAGATGAGAATCAGGAAACAGATCTTTCCTCACCCCAGGCACCAGCTCCACTCCCCTAAGACCACCATCCTCACTCAAGGGACAGAGTAGCTCCAGAGACTGGAGCTTCTGGGCAAAAGAGGGCACCACACAAAAATATGAAATGTCAAAAAAATATGGTTCAGACCAAAACCTCACAAACCCCAGAAAAAGGACCAAATGAAACTGAACTCACCAATCTTCCTGAAAGAGAGTTCAAAATAAAATTCATAAACATGCTTATGGAGGTACAGAAAAATATTCAAGAACTCAGGAATGAATTTAAAATTGGAGATTCAATCATTAAGAAATTCCATATCTGACATGAAACATACAATGGAGGGATTTAAAAGCAGATTAGATGTAGTAGAAGAGACGGTAAATGGAATAGAAATTAGAGACTAGGAATACAAAGAAGCTGAGGTACAGAGAGAAAAAAGAATCTCTAAGAATGAAAGAATATTGAGAGAACTGTGTGACTAATCCAAATGCAACAATATTTGCATAATAGGGGTACCAGAAGAAGAGAGAGAAAAAGGGATAGAAAGTGTCATTGAGGAGGTAATTGCTGAAAATTTCCCCAATCTGGGGAAGGAGATAGTCTCTCAAGCCATGGAGATGCACAGATCTCCCAGCACAAGGGAGCTAAGGAAGACAACATCAAGACATATAATAAAATGTCAAAGATCAAGGATAAAGACAGACTTTTAAAATCAGCTAGAAAGAGAAAAAAGATCACATACAAAGGAAAACCCATCAGGCTATCCTTACAGGCTGGAAGGGAGTGGCATGATATATTTAATGCAGTGAAGCAGAAGGGCATCAAACCAAGAATACTCTACCTGACAAAGTTATCATTTACATTTGAAGGAGGGATTAAAAATTTCCAGATAAGTAAAAGCTCAGAGAATTTACCTCCCACAAACCATTTTGGAGGGACTCCTATAGATGGAAGTATTCCTAATACTAAATAGATGTCACGAAAGGGATAGACAAAGAATACAGAATATTATGCATAACATACAAAGAATGGAGGAAGAAGAAAAAGGAGGAGAAAAAAATCTTTAGGTTGTGTACAAAGTGAGTTAAATTAGACTGTAAGATAGTAAGGGAATTACCCTTGAACCTTTGCTAACCACAAATCTAAAGCCTGCAATGGCAATAAGTACATACCTACCAATAATCACCCTAAATGTAAATGGTCTGAATGCACCAATCAAAAGATGTAGAGTCAGTGAATGGATAAAACAACAAGACCCATCTATATGCTGCCCACAAGAGACTCACTTCAAACACAAAGACATACACAGACTGAAAGTAAAGGGATGGAAAAAGATATTTCATGCAACTAATAGGGAGAAAAAAGCAGGAGTTGCAGTACTTGTATCAGACAAAATAGATTTCAAAACAAAGAAAGTCACAATAGACAAAGAAGGACATTGCATAATGATAAACGGGTCAGTCCAACAAGAGGATATAAATATTATAAATATCTATGCACCGAACACAAGATCACCTACATATGTGAAACAAATACTAACAGAATTAAAGGGAGAAATAGACTGCAATGCATTCATTTTGGGAGACTTCAACACACCACTCACTCCAAAGGACAGATCAACCAGACAGAAAATAAATAAAGAGACAGAGGCACTGAACAATGTATTAGAACAGATGGACTTAACAGACATCTACAGAACACTCCATCCAAAAGCAACAGAATACACATTCTTCTCAAGTGCACATGGAACATTTTCACGAATAATCATATACTAGGCCACAAAAAGAGCCTCAGTGAATTAAAAAAGATTGAAATTGTACCAACCAGCTTCTCAGATCACAAAGGTATGAAACAATAAATAAATTACACAAAGAAAATGAAAAAACCCACAAACACATGGAGGCTTAATAACATGCTCGTAAATAATCAATGGATTGATGACCAAATAAAAACAGGGATCAAGCAATATATGGAGACAAATGACAACAATAATTCAACACCACAAAATCTGTGGGACACAGCGAAGGCAGTGCTAAGAGGGAACTATATTACAATACAGGCCTACCTCAGGAAAGAAGAACAATCCCAAATGAACAGTTAAAACTCACAATTAATGAAACTAGAAAAGGAACAACAAATGAGGCCCAAAGTCAGTAGAAGGAGGGACATAATAAAGATTAAAGCAGAAATAAATAAAATCGAGAAGAATAAAACAACAGAAAGAATCAATGAAAGCAGGAGCTGGTTCTTTGAGAAAATAAACAAAATAGATAAACCCATAGCAAAACTTATCATGAAAAAAAGAGCATCTACACACATAAACGGAATCAGAAATGACAAGGGAAAAATCACTATGGACACCACAGAAATACAAAGAATTATGAGAGAATACTATGAAAAATTATGGTAACAAACTGGATAACCTAGAAGAAATGGACAACTTTCTAGAAAAATATAACCTACCAAGGCTGACCCAGGAAGAAACAGAAAACCTGAATAGACCAATTACCAGCAAAGAAATTGAATTGGTAATCAAAAAACTACCTAAGAACAAAACTCCTGGATGAGATGGTTTCACTGCTGATTTTTATCAAACATTTAGTGAAGACCTAATAGCCATCCTCCTTAAAGTTTTCCAAACAGTAGAAGAGGAGGGAACACTCCCAAACTCATTCTACAAGGCCAACACCACTCTAATACCAAAACCAGGCAAAGAAACCACAAAAAAAGAAAATTACAGACCAACATTCCTGATGAACATAGATACAAAAATACTCAACAAAATATTAGGAAACCGAATTCAAAAATATATCAAATAGATCATCCATTATGATCAAGTGGAATTCATCCCAGGGATGCAAGGATGGTACAATATTTAAAAATCCCTCAACATCATCCACTACATCAACCAAACGAAGATTAAAAACCACATGATCATCTCCATAGATGCTGGAAAAGCATTCGACAAAATTTAACATATATTCATCATAAAAACTCTCAACATAATGTGTATAGAGGGCAAGTACCTCAACAAAATAAAGGCCATATAAGACAAACCCACAGTCAACATCATACTTAACAACGAGAAGCTGAAAGCTTTTCCTTTTTGATTGGGAACAAGACAAGGATGCCCACTCTCCCCACATTTATTCAACATAGTTCTAGAGGTCCTAGCCATGGCAGTCAGACAACACAAAGAAATAAAAGGCATCCAGACTGGCAAGGAAGAAGTTAAACTGTCCCTGTTTGCTGATGACATATTGTACATAAAAAACCCTAAAGAATCCACTCCAAAACTGCTAGTTCTAATATCTGAATTCAATAAAGTTGCAGGATACAAAATTAATACACGGAAACCTGTTGCATTTCTATACAACAACGGTGGACTAGCAGGAGAAATCAGGAAAACAATTCCATGTACAGTTGCATCAAAAAGAATAAAATAGCTAGGAATAAACCTAAACAAAGAAATGAAAGACTTACACTCTGAAAACTGTAAGACACTCATGAGAGACATTAAAGAAGACGGCAACAAATGGAAACACATCCCATGCTCATGGGTAGGAAGTATTAATATTGTCAAAATGGCTATCCTGCCTAAGCAATCTACAGATTCAATGCAATCCTTATCAAAATACATACAGTATTCTTCAATGAACTAGAGCAAATATTTCTAAAATTCATATGGAACCAGAGAAGACCCCGAATAGCCAAAGCAATCCTGAGAAGGAAGAATAAAGCTGGGGGAATTACTCTCCCTGACTTCAAGCTCTACTACAAAGCCACAGTAATAAAGACAATTTGGTCCTGGCACAAGAACAGATCCATAGACCAATGGAACAGACTAGAGAGCCCAGATGTAAACCCAAGCATATATGGTCAATTAATATACAATAAAGGAGCCATGGATATACCATGGGGAAATGACATCCCCTTCAACAGCTGGTGTTGACAAAACTGGACAGCTATATGTAAGAGAATGAAACTGGGTTATTAACCCCATACACAAAAGTAAACTCAAAATGGATCAAGGACCTGAATGTAAGTCATGAAACCATAAAACTCTTAGAAAAAAACATAGGCAAAAATCTCTCAGACATAAATATGAGAAACTTCTAAATGAACATAATCTCCCCGGGCAAGCGAAACAAAAGCAAAAATGAACAAGTGGGACTATATCAAACTAAAAATCTTCTGTACAGCAAAGGACACCATCAATAGAACAAAAAGATACCCTACAGTATGGGAGAGTATATTCATAAATGACATATCCGATAAGGGGTTGACATCCAAATTATATAAAGAGCTCACGCACCTCAACAAACAAAAAGCAAATAATCCAATTCAGAAATGGTCAGAGGAGCTGAACAGACACTTCTCCAAAGTAAAGAAATTCAGATAGCCAACAGACACATGAAAAGATGCTTCACATCGCTAATCATCAGAGAAATACAAATTAAAAAGCACAGTGAGATATCACCTCACACCAGTTAGGATGGCCGCCATCCAAAAGAGAAACAACAACACATGTTGGCGAGGATGTGGAGAAAGCGGAACCCTCCTACACTGCTGGTGGGAATGTAAATTAGTACAACCATTGTGGAAAGCAGTATACAGGTTCCTCAAAAAACTCAGAATTGAAATACCGTTTGACCCAGGAATTCCAATCCTAGGAATTTACCCTAAGAATGCAGCAGCCCATTTTGAAAAAGACATATGCACCCCTATGTTTATCACAGCACTATTTACAATAGCCAGGAAATGGAAGCAACCTAAGTGTCCATCAGTAGATGAATGGATAAAGATGATGTGGTATATATACACAATGGAATATTATTCAGCCATAAGAAGAAAACAAATCCTACCATTTGCCACAACATGGATGGAGCTAGAGGGTATTATGCTCAGTGAAATAAGCCAGGCGGAGAAAGACAAGTATCAAATGATTTCACTCACCTGTGGAGTATAAGAACAAAGAGAGAACTGAAGGAACAAGACAACAGCAGACTTACAGAACCCAAGAATGTACTAACAGTTACCAAAGGGAAAGGGACTAGGGAAGATGGGTCGGAAGGGAGGGATAAGGGGGAAAAAGGTGTTTTATGATTAGCATACATAATGTAGTGGGAGGGGTGTATAGGGGGAAGGCAGTATAAGACAGAGAAGACAAGTAGTGATTCTATAGCATCCTACTATGCTGATGGACAGTGACTGTAATGGGGTATGTCGTCGGGACTTGATAATAGGGGGAGTCTAGTAATCATAATATTGCTCATGTAATTGTATATTAATAATGGGAAAAATACTCTGAAATTTTCAATTAATTAAAATACCATGTTCTTTGTCAGTAATAATATTTCTCTGTGGATTCAGTTTTGTTTTGGTGGCTGAAAATTTATCATTCTTTATGCTTCATCCTGTGATGCCAAAGACAACATTTTTAATGTAAAGTGTGCAGGTTAAGGAAATTACGGCTGCACTGCCATGTGTTACTGAAAACTGTCTTGATATAGTTAGAGTCTGTTAGGACCAGTGTCTTTATTTGACCTAATAAATTGCCCTTCAGCCTGTCTTATTTTCACACCGTAAATATAAATTCTGTTTAAACTTAAGCTGTCGTTATTAGGAATAATCAATTCATGCAATGAGTGGGCAACATCTAAAGGTCTGTTATTTGGTAAGTACCAGAATAATTGAGTTAAACTGACTGTCTACACAGCTTGAAGGAACCAGGCTGCCAGTTTGTCTAAATCACTACCCTCTCCCTAACTTTAATGATTAGATTGAAGTGACCTCAGTTATTTTGTTTTGGGATAGACAAAATCTAGCAATATGAAGCATTGATCATATATATAAAAGTATTAACATACAGGAACATAGGAACAGTTCTATTACGGATTTCCTAGGTATGGTTTTAAATGCCATTTCCTGCCATCAGGAACTTTACTGTTTAGTTCTAGGTGATAAGGACACATAATTGAAGATAGTTTTCTACCATAGTTTAAATTTTTTAAGACTCCCATTTCGTATGCTGAAGGATAACAGTAATTTGCTTTTAGACTTTTCTCTTTATCCTTCTATGTTTGCTCCCTTAAATTTGATCTAATCTGTCCCTCAGGAGTAGTAGCAGATTAACCAAGCACTTTGCTTTCCCTAATGCAGTTAGTTATGGTACTGTGTTTCAATTATGATATTGCCCCTCTCATTGTAATGTAGACTTCTCCATTTCCTCTGTGATTGCAGGTTGCGCAGGATTCTTTCTCCTTTTTCAGCCTGCCGGCTGAAGTGACACAGTGTACTTTATATGTGAAAATGGTACCGTTATTCTACCAGTAGGTCATTACAGTGAATTGTGCCCATGTCCTCCTAGTGGACCCCTCCATACTCTTACCCGACCTTAATGAGGGTGGAATAGAGAGAGAGCCATGAAGAAGAGTGGACACAATCCCTGATCTTCACTGTCTCTAAGTAGGTGCTTGTTCCTTCATTGAACAAGTTCTTCTGGCATGAAGTGCTTCCCATCTACCAATACCATAATCTCTGCTTTCTTTCATGGGGAACTGTCATAGACCAATATTCTTTTCTTTAAAACTTCAGTCGTTTTGTTTTATTTTTTATTTTTTTATTTTGTTATTATTAATATACAATTACATGAGTAACTTTATGGTTACTAGACTCCCCCTATTATCAAGTCCCCACCATGTACCCCATTGCAGTCACTGACCATCAGAGTAGAAGGATATTATAGAATCACTACTTGTCTTCTCTGTGTTATACTACCTTCCCCGTATCCCCCCACCGCACCCCCACCCCCACTACATCATGTGTGCTAATTGTAATAGCCCTTTTCCCCCCGTATCCCTCCCTTCCCACCCATCCTCCCCAGTCCCTTTCCCTTTGGTAACTGTCAGTTCATTCTTGGGTTCTGTGAGTCTGCTGCTGTAGTGATCCTTCAGTTTTTTCTTTGTTCTTATACTCCACAGATGAGTGAAATCATTTGATACTTCTCTTTCTCTGCCTGGCTTATTTCACTGAGCATATCTAGCTCCATCCATGTTGTTGCAAATGGTAGGATTTGTTTTCTTCTTATCACTGAATAACATTCCATTGTGTATATGTACCACATCTTCTTTATTCCTTCATCTACTGATGGACACTTAGGTTGCTTCCATTCCTTGGCTATTGTAAATAGTGCTGCAATAAACATAGGGGTGCATATGTCTTTTTGAAATTGGGCTGCTGCATTCTTAGGGTAAATTCGTAGGAGTGGAATTCCTGGATCAAATGGTATTTCTATTTTGAGTGTTTTGAGGAACCTCCATACTGCTTTCCACAAAGGTTGTACTAATTTATATTCCCACCAGCAATGTAGGAGGGTTTCCCTTTCTCCACATTCTCACCAATATTTGTTGTTGTTTGTCTTTTGGATGGTGGCCTTCCTAACTGGTGTGAGGTGATACCTCATTGTGGTTTTAATTTGCATTTCTCTGATGACTAGTGATGTGGAGCATCTATTCATGTGCCTGTTGGCCATCTGAATTTCTTCTTTGGAGAAGTGTCTGTTCAGCTCCTCTGACCATTTTTTAAATGGCTTATTTGCTTTTTGTTTGTTGAGGTGCATGAGCTCTTTATATAATTTGGATGTCAACCCCTTATCGGATATGTCATTTATGAAATATTCTCCCATACTGTAGGATGTCTTTTTATTCTGCTGATGGTATCCCTTGCTGTCAAGATGCTTTTTAGTTTGATATAGTCCCATTCATTCATTTTTGCTTTTGTTTCCCTTGCCCAGGGAGATATGTTCATGAAGAAGTTGCTCATATTTATGTCCAAGAGATTTTTGCCTATATTTTTTTCTAAGAGTTTTATGGTTTCATGATTTACATTCAGGTCTTTGATCCATTTTGAGTTTACTTTTGTGTATCAGGTTAGACAGTAATCCAGATTCATTCTCTTATATGTAGCTGTCCAGTTTTGCCAACACCATCTGTTGAAGAGGCTGTCATTTCCCCATTATATATCCATAGCTCCTTTATCGTATATTAATTGACCATATATGCTTGGGTTTATATCTGGGATCTCTATTCTGTTCCATTGGTCTATGGGTCTGTTCTTGTGCCAGTACCAACTTGTCTTGATTACTGTGGCTTTGTAGTAGAGCTTGAGGTCAGAGAGCGTAATTCCCCCTGCTTTATTCTTCCTTCTCAGGACTGCTTTGGCTATTCAGGGTCTTTTGTGGTTCCATATGAATTTGAGAACTATTTGCTCTAGTTCATTGAAGAATGCTGTAGGTATTTTGATAGGGATTGTATTGAATCTGTAGATTGCTTTCGGCAGGATGGCCATTTTGACAATATTAATTCTTTCTAGACAAGAAAGAGCATGGGATGAATTTCTATTTATTAGTGTCCTCTTTAATTTCTCTTAAGAGTGTCTTGTAGTGTTCAGGGTATAGGTCTTTCACTTCCTTGGTTAGGTTTATTCCTAGGCATTTTATTCTTTTTGATGTAATTGTGAATGCAATTGTTTTCCCTATTTCTCGTTCTGCTAGTTCATCATTAGTGTATAGGAATGCAACAGATTTTAATTTATTAATTTTGTATCCCAGAAGTTTGCAGAATTCAGATATTAGATCTAATACTTTTGGAGTGGATTCTTTAGAGTTTTTTTTTACAATATCGTGTCATCTGCAAACAGGGACAGTTTGAGTTCTTCCTTGTCAATCTGGATACCTTTTATTTCTTTGTGTTGTCTGATTGCCGTGGCTAGAACCTCCAGAAATACGTTGAACAAAAGTGGGGAGAGTGGGCATCCTTTTCTTGTTCCTGATCTTAAAGGAAACGCTTTCAGCTTCCTGCTGTCAAGTATAATGTTTGCTGTGGGTTTCTTATATATGGCCTTTATTATGTTGAGGTACTTGCCTTCTATACCCATTTTGTTGAGAGTTTTTTATCATGAATGAATGTTGAATTTTGTTGAATGCTTTTTCAGCATCTATGGAGATGATCATGTGGTTTTTGTCTTTTTTTTCTTGATGTCGTGGATGATGTTGATGGATTTTCAGGTGTACCATGCTTGCATCCCTGGGATGAATCCCACTCGATCATGATGGATGGTCTTTTTTTTTTTATCAGTTTCACAGTTTTTTTTTATTTTGCTATTATTAGTATGCAGTGACATGAGCAACATTATGGTTCCTAGACTCCCCCTATCATTAAGTTCCCACTATTTACACCATTGCAGTCACTGTCCATCAGCGTAGAAGGATGTTACAGAATCACTACTTGTCTTCTCTGTGTTATACTGCCTTCCCCGTATCCCCACACCCCACCCCCACCCCCACTACATCATGTGTGCTAATTGTAATACCCCTTTTTCCCCCTTATCCCTCCTTTCCCACCCATCTTCCCCAGTCCTTTTCCCTTTTGTATCTGTTAGTCCATTCTTGAGTTCTGTGAGTGGGCTGCTGTTGTGATCCTTCTGTTTTTTCTTTGTTCTTATATTCTATATATGAGTGAAAGCATTTGGTACTTGTCTTTCTCCACCTGGCTTGTTTCACTGAGTATAATACCCTTTAGCTTCATCCATGTTGTTGCAAATGGTAGGATTGGATTTGTTTTCTTCTTATGGCGGAATAATATTCCATTGTGTATATATACCACATCATCTTTATCCATTCATCTACTGATGGACACTTAGGTTGCTTCCATTCCTTGGCTATTGTAAATAGTGCTGCGATAAACAGAGGGGTGCATATGTCATTTTCAAACTGGGCTGCTGCATTCTTAGGGTAAATTCCTAGGAGTGGGTTTCCTGGGTGAAATGGTATTTCTATTTTGAGTTTTTTGAGGAACCTGCATATTGCTTTCCATAATTGTTGTACTAATTTACATTTCCACCAGCACTGTAGGAGGATTCCCTTTCTCCACATCCTCGCCAACATTTGTTGTTGTTTGTCTTTTCGATGACGGCCATCCTCACTGGTGTGAGGTGATATCTCATTGTGGTTTAATTTGCATGTCTCTGATGACTAGTGATGTGGAGCATCTATTCATGTGCCTGTTGGCCATCTGAATTTCTTCTTTGGAGAAGTGTCTGTTCAGCTCCTCTGCCCATTTTTAATTGACTTATTTGCTTTTTGTTTGTTGAGGTGCATCAGCTCTTTATATAATTTGAATGTCAACCCCTTATTGGATATGTCATTTATGAATATATACTCCCATACTGTAGGAAGTCTTTTTGTTTTACTGATGGTATACTTTGGTATCCAGAAGCTTTTTAGTTTGACATAGTCCCATTCGTTTATTTTTGCTTTTGTGTCCCTTGCCTGGGGAGACACGTTCATGAAGAAGTCGCTCGTGTTTATGTCCAAGAGATTTTTGCCTATATTTTTCTCTTAGAGTTTTATGGTTTCAAGACTTATATTCAGGTCTTTGATCCACCTTGAGTTTACCTTTGTGTATGGGGTTAGACAGTAAACCAATTTCATTCCCTTACATGTAGCTGTCCAGTTTTTCCAACGGCAGCTGTTGAAGAGGCTGTCATTTCCCCATTGTGTATCCATGGCTCCTTTATCATATATTAATTGACCATATATGCTTGGATTTAAATCTGGGATCTCTATTCTGTTTCACTTGTTCTATGGGTCTGTTTTTGTGCCAGTACCAAATTGTCTTGATTACTGTGGCTTTTTAGTAGAGCATGAAGTCAGGGAGCGTAATCCCCCCTGCTTTATCGTTCCTTCTCAGGATTGCTTTGGCTATTTGGGGCCTTTTGTAGTTCCATATGAATTTTAGAACTGTTTGCTCTAGTTCATTGAAGAATGCTGTTGGTAATTTGATAGGGATTGCACTGAATCTGTAGATTGCTTTAGGCAAGATGGCCATTTTGACCATATTTATTCTTGCTAGCCAAGAGCATGGGATGAATTTCCATTTATTAGTGTCCTCTTTAACTTCTCTTAAGAGTGTCTTGTAATTTTCAGTGTATAGGTCTTTCACTTTCTTGGTTAGGTTTATTCTTACGCATTTTATTCTTTTTGATGTAATTGTGAATGCAATTGGTTTCCCTATTTCTCGTTCTAGTTCATCATTAGTGTATAGGAATGCAACAGATTTTTATTTATTAATTTTGTATCCCAGAAGTTTGCAGAATTCAGATATTAGATCTAATACTTTTGGAGTGGATTCTTTAGGGTTTTTAAAGTACAATATCATCATCTGCAAACAAGGACAGTTTGAGTTCTTCCTTGCCGATCTGGATACCTTTCATTTCTTTGTGTAGTTTGATTGCCGTGGCTAGGACCTCCAATACTATGCTGAATAAAAGTTGGGAGAGTGGGCATCCTTGTATTGTTCCCGATCAAAATGGAAAAGCTTTCAGCTTCTCGCTGTTAAGTATAATATTGGCCGTCGGTTTTTCATATATGGCCTTTATTATGTTGAAGTACTTGCACTCTATACCCATTTTGTTGATAGTTTTTATCATGAGTGGATGTTGAATTTTGTTGAATCCTGATCATGTGGTTTTTGTCCTCTTTATTGTTGCAGTGGATGATGTTGATGGATTTTCAGATGTACCATTCTTGCATCCCTGGGATTAATCCCACTTGATCATGAAGCATGATCTTTTTGATGTATTTTTGAATTCGGTTTGGTAATATTTTGTTCAGTATTTTTGCATCTATGTTTGTCACAGATATTGGTCTGTAATTTTCTTTTTTTGTGGTGTCTTTGCCTGGTTTTGGTATTCCAGTGATGTTGGCCTTGTAGAATGAGTTTGGGAGTATTCCTTCCTCTTCTACTTTTTGGAAAACTTTAAGGAGGATGGCTATTAGGTCTTCACTAAATGTTTGATAAAATAAAACAGTGAAACCATCTCATCCAGGAGTTTTGTTCTTAGGTAGTTTTTTGATTACCAATTCAATTTCTTTGCTGGTAATTGGTCTATTCAGGTTTTCTGTTTCTTCCTGGGTCAGCCTTGGTAGGTTATATTTTTCTAGAAAGTTGTCCATTTCTTCTAGGTTATCCAGTTTGTTACCATAATTTTTCATAGTATTCTCTCATAATTCTTTGTATTTCTGTGGTGTCCGTAGTGATTTTTTCCTTTGTCATTTCTGATTCCGTTTATGTGTGTAGATGCTCTTTTTTTCATGATAAGTCTTGCTATGGGTTTATCTATTTTGTTTATTTTCTCGAGGAACCAGCTCCTGCTTTCATTGAGTCGTTCTGTTGTTTTATTCTTCTCGATTTTATTTATTTCTGCTTTAATCTTTATTATGTCCCTCCTTCTACTGACTTTGGGCCTCATTTGTTGTTCCTTTTCTAGTTTCATTAATTGTGAGTTTAGACTGTTCATTTGGGATTGTTCTTCTTTCCTGAGGTAGGCCTGTATTGCAACATATTTCCCTCTTTCCACGGCCTTCGATGCATCTCACAGATTTTGCAGTGTTGAATTATTGTTGTCTTTTGTCTCCATATATTGCTTGATCTCAGGTTTTATTTGGTCATTGATCCATTGATCATTTAGGAGTATGTTATTAAGCCTCCATGTGTTTGTGGGCTTTTTCATTTTCTTTGTGTAATTTATTTATTGTTTCAAATCTTTGTGATCTGAGAAGCTGGTTGGTACAATTTCAATCTTTCTGAATAACTGAGGCTCTTTTTGTGGCCTAGTATATGATCTATTATTGAAAATGTTCCATGTGCACTTGAGAAGAATATATCCTGTTGCTTTTGGATGGAATGTTCTGTAGATGTCTGTTAAGTCCATCTGTTCTAATACGTTGTTCAGTGCCTCTGTCTCTTTATTTATTTTCTGTCTGGTTGATCTGTCCTTTGGAGTGAGTGGTGTGTTGAAGTCTCCCAAAATGAATGCATTGCAGTCTATTTCCCCCTTTAATTCTGTTAGTATTTGTTTCACATATGTAGGTGATCTTGTGTTCTTTGCATAGATATTTATAATAGTTATATCCTCTTGTTGGATTGACCCCTTTATCATTATGTAACGTCCTTCTTTGTCTCTTGTGACTTTCTTTGTTTTGAAGTCTATTTTGTCTGATACAAATACTGCAACTCCTGCTTTTTTCTCCCTATTAGTTGCATGAAATATCTTTTTCCATCCCTTTACTTTCAGTCTGTGTACGTCTTTGTATTTGAAGTGAGTCTCTTGTGGGCAGCATAAAGATGGGTCTTATTTTTTTATCCATTCAGTCTCTACATGTTTTGATTGGTGCATTCAGACCATTTACATTTAGGGTGGTTATCCATAGATATATGCTTATTGCCATTGCAGGCTTTAGATTTGTGGTTATCAAAGGTTCAAGGGCAATTCCCTTACTATCTAACAGTCTAATTTAACTTACTTCGTATACTATTACAAACACAACCTAAGGGTTTTTTTTTTTCCTCCATTCTTTGTATGTTATGATTCACATTCTGTACTCTTTGTCTTCCCTTGGGTGACATCTGTTTAGCTTTAGGAATACTTCCATCTATAGGAATCCCTTCAAAATGCACTCGAGGTGGTTTGTGGGAGGTATATTCTCCCAGCTTTTGCTTATCTGAAAATTGTTTAATCCCTCCTTCAAATTTAAATGATAACCTTTCCCGGTAAAGTATTCTTGGTTCAAGGCCCTTCTGTTTCATTGCATTAAATATATCATGCTACTCCCTTCTAGCCTGTAAGGTTTCTGTTGAGACGTCTGGTGATAGCCTGATGGGTTTTCCTTTGTATGTGATGTTTTTTCTCTCTCTAGCTGCTTTTAAAAGTCTGTTTTTATCCTTGATCTTTGCCATTTTATTTATTATGTGTCTTGATGTTGTCTTCCTTGGGTCCTTGTGTTGGGAGATCTGTGCACCTCCATGGCCTGAGTGACTATCTCCATTGGGGAAGTTTTCAGCAGTTGCCTCCTCAATGACACTTTCTATCCATTTTCTCTCTCTTTTTCTTCTGGTACCCCTATAATGTTAATATTGTTGCATTTGGATTGGTCACACAGTTCTCTTAGTATTCTTTCATTCTTAGAGATCCTTTTTGTCTTTCTGTGCCTCAGCTTCTTTGTATTCCTCTTTTCTAATTTCTATTCCATTTACCGTCTCTTCTAGTACAACGAATCTGCTTTTAAATCCCTCCAGTGTATGTTTTATTTCAGATATGGAATTTCTTAATGATTGATTCTCCAACTTAAATTTGTTCCTGAGTTATTGCATTTTTTTCTGTACATCCCTAGGGATGTTTATAATTTTTATTTTGAACTCTATTTCAGGAAGATTGGTGATTTTGGTTTCATTTGGCACTTTTTCTGGGGTTTGTGAGATTTTGGTCTGAGCCATGCTCTTTTGTCGTTTCATATTTCTGTGTGGTGCCCGCAAGTGTGTGGAAACTCCAGTTTCTGGAGCTGCTCATCCCCTAGAGTGAGGTTGTGGGTTGTAGGAGAGCAGAGCTGTTGCCTGCTGGGAGGAAAGACCTGTTTCCTGATTTCCATCTGCGGTGACTGTCTCCAGTGTCAGATACAGTGGGCCAAGTTACTCACGTGTAAACCTCTGTGCTTTGCATCTCTAGCTGTTGTAGGCGGCACCTCCCTCTGTCTGGCCTGACATCTGTGCAGTGACTGCGGGTTTGCGAGCATGTGCCTGCAAGCTTGTAGGAAGGCTTGGCAGGCTGTGTGTCACAGTGGCCGGCCTCGGAGCTGAGTAGGCAGCCAGAGGGGTGGAGCATGTGAAGCTCCCAAAAGTTCCCAACCAGCTGGGTAGAATGCTCCCAGACAACCTTTTCCAGCTCTCCCTTCTCCCACTCAGCAAGCTCTGTGCAAAACCCGCCCCTTCAGCAGCCCTCTCGCTCCTAGGAAGCCTCTCAGACTGCCTGCCTTTCCTCTGACACAGAGTGCCCAGGTGTGGATCCCCTCCTCCACAAACGGCCGGAATGTCATTTTCTCAAGCACTCCGCCTGTCCGAGCTCCCCAATGTCCAGAGCACTACACACTATAGGATTCTGCTCACAAAGCAGATGTCCAGGGCTAGGTGTTCAGCAGTCCCAGTCTTCCACTCCCTACCCCGCTCTGTTTCTCTTCCTTCTGCCTGTGAGCTAGGGTGGGAGATGGTCTTGGGTCCTGCCAGATTAAGGCTTTCCTGTTACCCTGTTTCGTGAGGTCTGCTCTGTTCGTGAGGTATGTTTGCAGTCTGGTTTAGCCTTCTTTCTTCTTGCTGTTTTAAGGTTAGTTGTATTAATTAAGTATCTTTTTGTACTGTTTGTGGTATTTGGAGGAGCTCTCCATCTTACCTCTCATGCCGCCATCTTGAATTCCAGACTGAACTTATTTTCTCTGATTGTTTTCTTGCCTGAGGTATGTGTGTCCACTTTCCATTTTGATAGGTGGGTGTTTTCATCAGCTCTGTTCTTAGACCCAGCCAGTCTCACCTTAGTTTTCTTACTCAGATATCACTTTCATGTGCTTTATCTTGCCAGACCCTACCCCAGTTTTAGCAGGTGATTTTATTTTCTATTTTACAGAAATAACGAGGCTACGAGAAATGAGTGCCTTCAACTTTTCTACATTTGCAGTAGCCACTGACAATATTCATCTGCACCATCCTTTACTGCCAGTCCTTTTACCCATGCTTTAAAATCCATCCTCTTTTCTAAACCAGTGTTATTGAGTAGTACATTCTGTAATGATGTAATTCGTGTTGTCCAGTATGATAGCCACCAGCTATGTGTGACTATTGAGCATTTGCAATATAGCTAGTGTGTCTGAGGAAATTAAATTTACTTTATTTTAAATCCAAATAGTCACATGTTACTACCTACCATATTGAACAGTGCAGCTTATCTAAACCTTCCTCTATGGTATACTCCTGTTCCTTTTCTTTAAAATTTTTTATTAAGGTATTATTGATATACACTCTTATGAAGGTTTCACATGAAAAAAAACTGTGGTTACTACATTTACCCATATTATAAAGTCCCCACCCATACCCCAATGCAGTCACTGTCCATCAGTATAGTAAGATGCCACAGATTCACTATTTGCCTTCTCTGTGCTACACTGCCTTTCCCGTGACCCCCACACCATGTGTACTAAACATAATACCCTTCAGTCCTCATCTCCCTGCCTTCCTCCCCACTCGCCTTCCCACACCCCTCCCCTTTGGTAACCACTAGTTCCTTCTTGAAGTCTCTGAGTCTGCTGCAGTTTTTGTTCCTTCAGTTTTGCTTCGTTGTTATACTCCACAAATGAGGGACATCATTTGGCACTTGTCTTTCTCTGCCTGGCTTATTTCACTGAGCATAATATCCTCCATCTCTGTCCATGTTGTGGCAAATTGTAGGATTTCCTTCTTATGGCTGAATAGTGCTCCATTGTGTATATGTACCATATCTTTATCCATTCATCTACTTTTGGACACTTAGGTTGCGTTACTATCTTGGCTATTGTAAAAAGTGCTGCAGTAAACATAGGGGTGCATATGTTTTTTGAATCTGTGAAGATGTATTCTTTGGGTAAATTCCAAGGTGTGGGATTCCCAGGTAAAATGGTATTTGTATTTTTAGTTTTTTTGAGGAACCTCCATATTGCTTTCCACAATGGTTAAACTAGCTTACATTCCCACCAGCAGTGTAGGAGGGTTCCCCTTTCTCTGCATCCTCGCCAGCATTTGCGTTTGTTGTTCTTAGTCTTTTGGATACTGGCCATCCTTACTGGTGTGAGGTGATATCTCATTGTGGTTTTAATTTGCATTTCCCTGATGATTAGTGATGTGGAGCATCTTTTCATGTGTCTGTTGGCCATCTGAATTTCTGCTTTGGAGAACTGTCTCTTCATATCCTCTGCCCATTTTTTAATCAGGTTATTTGCTTTTTGGGTGTAGAGGCGTGTAAGTTCTTTATATATTTTGGATGTTAACCCCTTGTTGGATATGTCATTTACAAATATATTCTCCCATACTGTAGGATGCCTTTTTTTTCTGTTGATGGTAGCCTTTGCCGTACAGAAACTTTTTAGTTTGATGTAGTCCCATGAGTTCATTTTTGCTTTTGTTTCTGTTGCTTGAGGAGATGTGTTCAGGAAGAAGTTGCTCATGCTTATATTCAGGAGATTTTTGCCTATGTTGTCTTCTAAGAGTTTTATGGTTTCGTGACTTACATTCAGGTTCTTGATCCATTTTGAGTTTACTTTTGTGTATGGGGTTAAACAATAATCGAGTTTCAGTCTCTTGCATGTAGCTGTCCAGTTTTGCCAACACCAGTTGTTGAAGAGGCTGTCATTGCCCCATTGAATGTCCATGGCTCCTTTATCATGTATTAATTGACCATATAGTGTTGGGTTTACATCAGGGCTCACTAGTCTGTTCCATTGGTCTTTGGGTCTGTTCTTGTGCCAGTACCAAATTGTCTTGATTACTGTAGCATTGTAGTAGAGCTTGAATTCCTTCTCAGGATTGCTTTGGCTGTTCAGGGTCTTTTGTCATTCTGTATGAATTTTAGAACGATTTTCTCTAGTTCGTTGAAGAATGCTGTTGGTATTTTGATAGGCATTATATTGAATGTGTAGATTGCTTTAGGCAGGATGGCCATTTTGACAATATTAATTCTTCCTCTCCATGAGCATGGGATGTGTTTCCATTTATTGGTATCTTCTTAAATTTCTCTCATGAGTGTTTTGTAGTTTTCAGAGTAGAAATCTTTCATTTCCTTGGTTAGGTTTATTCAGAGGTATTTTATTCTTTTTGATGCAACTGTGAATGGAATTATTTTCCTGATTTCTCTCTCTGCTAGTTCATTGTTAGTGTTTAGGACCACAGATTCCTGCGTATTAATTTTGTATCCCACAACTTTGCTGAATTCAGATATTAGATCTAGTAGTTTTGGAGTGGATTCTTTAGGGTTTTTTATGTACAATATCATGTCATCTGCAATCATGGACAGTTTAACTTCTTCCTTGCCAATCTGGATGCCTTTTATTTCTTTGTGTTGTCTGATTACCGTGGCTAGGACCTCCAGTACTGTGTTAAACAGAAGTGGGGAGAGTAGTCATCCTTGTCTTGTTCCCTATCTTAAAGGAAAAGCTTTCAGCTTCTCACTGTTAAGTATAATGTTTGCTGTGGGTTTGTCCTGTATGGCCTTTATTATGTTGAGGTACTTGCCATCTATACCCATTTTGTTGAGAGTTTTTATCCTGAATAGATGTTGAGTTTTGTCAGATGCCTTTTCAGCTTCTATGGATGTGATCATGTGGTTTTTATCCTTCTTTTGCTTGATGTGGTGGATAATGTTGATGGATTTTCAAGTGTTGTACCATCCTTGCATCCCTGACATGAATCCCACTTGATCATGGTGTATGATCCTCTTGATGTATTTTTGAATTCGATTTGCTAATATTTTGTTGCGTATTTTTGTTTTTCTATGTTGATCAGGGATATTTGTGTGTAATTTTCTTTTTTTGTGGTGTCTTTGCCTGGTTTTCGTACTAGAGTGATGCTGGCCTCATAGAATGAGTTTGGAAGTATTCCCTCTTCTACTCTTTGGAAAACTTTAAGGAGGATGGGTATTAGGTGTTCATTAAATGTTTGATAAAATTTAGCAGTGAAGCCATCTGGTATAGGTATTTTGTTCTTAGGTAGGTTTTTGATTACCAGTTCAATTTCATTGCTGGTAATTGGTCTGTTCAGATTTTCTGTTTCTTTTTGATCAGCCTTGGAAGGTTGTATTTTTCTAGAATGTTGTCCATTTCTTCTAGGTTATCCAGTTTGTTACCATATAATTTTTCATAGTATTCTTTAATAATTCTTTGTATTTCTGTGGTGTCCATAGTGGTTTTTCCTTTGTCATTTCTGATTCTGTTTATGTGAGTAGACTCTCTTTTTTTCTTGATAAGCTTGGCTAGGGGTTTATCTATTTTGCTTATTTTCTAAAAGAAGCAGCTCTTGCTTTCATTGATGCTTTCTATTGCTTTTTTCTTCTTGATTTTATTTATTTATTTATGTTTTCAAATAATTTATTTTGGTGTCATTAATGTACAATTACATGTGCAATATTATGGTTCTTAAACTATGCCTTTCATCAGGTACCCCCCACCAACCCTATTACAGTAACTGTCCATCAGCGTAGTGAAATGCTATAGTATCACTACTTGTCTTCTCTGAGTTGTACAGCCCTCCTCGCGCCCCCCAGCATTACATCTGCTAATCGTAATGTCCCTTTTTCCCCCTTGTCTCTCCCTTTCAACCCATCCTCCTCAGTTCCCTTCCCTTTGGTAACTATTAGTCCATTCTTGGGTTCTGTGAGTCTGCTGCTGTTTTGTTCCTTCAGTTTTTTTCTTTGTTCTTATATTCCAATATGAGTGAGGTCATTTCATATTTGTCTTTTTCTGCATGGCTTTTTTCACTAAGTATAATACCCTCTATCCCCATCCATGTTGTTGCAAATGGTAGGATTTGTTTTCTTCTTATGGTGGAATAATATTCCATTGTTTATACGTACCACATCTTCTTTATCCATTCATCTACTGATGGACACTTAGGTTGCCTCCATTTCTTGGCTATTGTAAATAGTGCTGCGATAAACAGGGGTGCATCTGTCTTTTTCAAACTTGGCTGCTGCATTCTTAGGGTAAATTTCTAGGTGTGGGATTCCTGGGTCAAATGGTATTTCTATTTTGAATTTTTTGAGAAACTGCTTTCCACAGTGGTTGAACTAATTTGCATTCCCACCAGCAGTGTAGGAGGGTTCCCTTTTCTCCACATCCTCGCCAACATTTGTTGTTGTTTGCGTTTTGGATGTTGGCCATCCTCACTGGTGTGAGGTGATATCTCATTGTGGTTTTAATTTGCATTTGTCTGATGAGCAGCGATGTGGAGCATCTTTTCATATGCCTGTTGGCCATCTGAATTTCTTCTTTGGAGAAGTGTCTGTTCATGTCCTCTGCCCATTTCTTAATTGGATTATTTGATTTTTATTTGTTGAGGTGCATGAGTTCTTTATATATTTTGGATGTCAACCCCTTATCGAATATGTCATTTATGAATATATTCTCCCATACTGTAGGAAGTCTTTTTGTTCTACTGATGGTGTCCTTTGCTGTACAGAAGCTTTTCAGCTTGATATAGTCCCACTTGTTCATTTTTGCTTTTGTTTCCCTTGCCCGGGGAGATATGTTCATGAAGAAGTCGCTCATGTTTATATCCAAGAGATTTTTGCCTATGTTTTTTTCTAAGGGTTTTATGATTTCATGACTTACATTCAGGTCTTTGATCCATTTTCAGTTTACTTTTGTGTATTGGGTTATACAGTAGTCCAGTTTCATTCTCTTACATGTAGCTGTCCAGTTTTTCCAACACCAGCTGCTGAAGAGGCTGTCATCTCCCCATTGTATATCCAAGGCTCCTTTTTCGTATATTAATTGACTGTATATGTTTGGGTTAATGTTTGGATTTTCTATTGTGTTCCACTGGTCTGTGGGTATGTTTTTGTGCGAATACCAAATTATCTTGATTACTGTTGCTTTGTATTAGAGCTTGAAGTCAGGGAGCATGCACTGTTTTATTCCTCCTTCTCAGGGTTGCTTTGACTATTTAAGGACTTTTGTGGTTCCATATGAATTTTAGAATTATTTGTTCCAGTTCATTCAAGGAAGCTGTTGGTATTTTGATAGGGATTGCGTTCAATCTGTATATTGCTTTAGGTAGTATAGCCATTTTGACAATATTTATTCTACCTAGTCAAGAGCATGGGATGAATTTCCATTTGTTAGTTTCCTTTTTAATTTCTCTTAGGACTGTCTTGTAGTTTTCACGGTATATACCCATTTTGTTGAGAGTTTTAATCATGAATAGATGCTGAATTGTCAAATGCTTTTTCAGCATGTAAGGAGATGATCATGTGGTTTTTGTTCTTCTTTTGTTGATGTGGTGGATGATGTTGATGGATTTTCGAATGTTGTACCATCCTTGCATCCCTGGGGTGAATCCCAATTGATCATGGTGTATCACCCTCTTGATGTATTTTTGAATTTGGTTTGCTAATATTTTGTTGAGTATTTTTGTACCTACGTTCATCAGGGTATTAGTCTTTAATTTTCTTTTTTGATGAGGTCTTTGCCAGGTTTTGGTATTAGAGTGATGCTGGCTTCATAGAATGAGTTTGGAAGTATTCCCTCCTCTTCTGTTTTTGGAAAACTTTAAGGAGAATGGGTGTTATTTCTTCTCTGTATGTCTGGTAGAATGCAGAGGTGAATCCATCTGCTCCGGGGGTTTTGTTCTTGGGTAGTTTCTTGATTACCACTTCAATTTCGTTGCTGGTGACTGGTCTGTTTAGTTTTTCTGTTTCTTGTTTGGTCAGTTTTGGAAGGTTGTATTTTTGTAAGAAGTTGTCCATTTCTTCTAGGTTTTCCAGCTTGTTAGCATATAAATTCTCATAATATTCTCTTATAATTCTTAGTATTTCTGTGGGGTCCGTCGTGATTTTTCCTTTCTCATTTCTGATTCTGTTTATGTGTGTAGATTCTCTTTTTCTCTTAATGAGTCTGGCTAGGGGTTTATCTATTTTGTTTTTTTTCAAAGAACCAGCTCTTGATTTCATTGATTTTTTTCTATTGTTTTATTCTTCTCAATTTTATTTATTTCTTCTGTGATCTTTATTATATCCATCTTTCTGGTGACTTTGGGCCTCATTTGTTCTTCTTTTTCCAATTTCAGTAATTGTGTCTTTAGACTATTCATTTGGGAATGTTCTTCCTTCTTTAAATAGGCTTGGATTGCAATATACTTTCCTCTTAGAACTGCCTTTGCTGCGTCCCACAGAAGTTGTGGCTTTGTGTTGTTGTTGTCATTAGTCTCCATTTATTCTTTGATTTCTGTTTTGATTTGATCGTTAACCCATTGATTATTTAGAAGCATGTTATTAAACCTCCATGTATTTGTGAACCTTTTTGTTTTCTTTGTACAATTTATTTCTAGTTTTATACCTTTCTTATCTGAGAAGTTGGTTGGTAGAATTTCAGTATTTTTGAATTTACTGAGGTTCTTTTTGTGGCCTAGTATGTGGTCTACTCTGGAAAATGTTCCATGTGCACTTGAGAAGAATGTGTAACCTGTTGCTTTTGGGTGTAGAGTTCTGTAGATGTCTGTTAGGTCCATCTGTTCTAGTGTGTTGTTCCGTGCCTCTGTGTCTTTACTTATTCTCTGTCTGGTTGATCCGTCCTTTGGAGCGAGTGGTGTGTTGAAGTCTCCTAAAATGAATGCATTGCTGTCTGTTTCCTCCTTTAATTCTGTTAGTATTTGTTTCACATATGCTGGTGCTCCTGTTTTGGGTGCATATATATTTAAAATGGTTATATCCTCTTGTTGGACTGACCCCTTTATCATTATGTAATGTCCTTCTTTATCTCTTGCTACTTTCTTCGTTTTGAAGTCTATTTTGTCTGATACAAGTACTGCAACACCTGCTCTTTTCTCCTTGTTTGCATGAAATATCTTTTTCCATCGCTTCACTTTTAGTCTGTGTATATCTTTGGGTTTGAGGTGAGTCTCTTGTAAGCTGCATATATATGGGTCTTGACTTTTTATCCATTCTATTCCTCTGTGTCTTTTGATTTGTGCATTCAGTCTATTTACATTTAGGGTGATTATCAATAGATATGTACTTATTGCCATTGCAGACTTTAGATTCGTGGTTACCAAAGTTTCAAGGGTTGCTTCTTTACTATCTGACAATCTTAACTTAACTTTCTTGTTAAGTTATTGTAAACACAGTCTGATGTTTCTTTATTTCTCTCCCTTCTTATTCTTCCTACTCCTTTCTTTATATACTAGGTGTTTTGTTCTTTGCCTTTCTTTAGTATTTGGATGGTCTGCTTTCTTTGCTATGATTTAATTTTCTCTGGTGACATCTTTTTAGCCTTAGGAGTTCTTCCCTCTAGAGCAGTGCCTTTAAGATATCCTGTAGAGGTGGTTTATGGGAGGCAAACTCTCTCAAATTTTGCTTGTCTGGAAATTGTTTAATCCCTCCGTCATATTTAAATGATAATCGTGCTGGATACAATATTGTTGGTTTAAGGCCCTTCTGTTTCTTTGTGTTAAATATATCATGCCATTCTCTTCTGGCCTGTAAGATTTCTGTTGAGAAGTCTGATGATAGGCTGATGGGCTTTCCTTAGTATGTTATCTTATTTCTCTCTCTGGCTACTTTTAGTAGGCTGTCCTTATCCTTGATCTTTGCCATTTTAATTACTATATTTCTTGGTGTCTTCTTCCTTCCGTCCCTTGTGTTGGGAGATCTGTATACCTACATGGCCACAGAGACTATCTGCTCCCCCAGATTGGGGAAATTTTCAGTAATTACCTCCTCAAAAACCCTTTCTATCCCTTTTCCTCTCTCTTCTTCTTCTGGTACCCCTCTAATGCGAATATTGCTCAGTTTGGATTGGTCACACAGTTCTCTCAATATTCTTTCATTCTTAGAGATCCTTTTTTCTCTCTGTGCCTCAGCTTCTTTGTATTCCTTTTCTCTAGTTTCTATTTCATTTATGTCTCCTCCACCATATCTAATCTGCTTTTAATACCCTCCATTGTGCTCTTCAATGATTGGACCTCCGACTGTAATTCATTCCTGAGTTCTTGTATATCTTTCCATACCTCCATGAGCATGTTAATGATTTTTATTTTGAACTCCGTTTCAGGAAGATTCGTGAGGTCGATGTCATTTAAGTCTTTTTCAGGAGTTGTATTAATAATTTTATTTTCAAACAGGATCGTTTTGCATTTCATATTCATATATGGCACCCTGTAGTACCCAGAAGCTCTACTTTCTGGAGCTGCTCACGCCCTGGAGCAATATCGGGGGTTGCAGGGGAGTGGTTTTGGTGCCTGGAGGGAGGAAAGAGCTGTTTCCTGCTTCCTGGCTGCTATGCCTGACTCCATTGCCTGAACCAGTGGGTGTAGCATACAGGTATAAGTCTCTATACTTTGCGTTTGTAGTTGCTGTGGACAGATCTTCCCTCTGGTTGGCCTAACGCCAGGGTAGGGTTTGCCGGGTTGCAAGCCAGGTGGGGCTGGCAGTGAGAAATGCGCAGTAGACTGCGTATCACGGTGGGGGTCCTTGGAGCTATGTAGTCAGCCATTGAGCTGGAGCACCTGAAGATCATGAAAGCTCCCAACCTGCTGGACAGAGTGCACCCGGTCTCTTTTGTCTACCTGTCCTTTCTCCTGAGCAGTATTCTCTGTGCAATACTTGCCCTTTAGCAGCTCTCTTTCTACTGGCTTCCTTGTTAGGATGTCTCTCAGACTGCTCACCTTTCTTTCATCCCAGAGCAGCCAAATATGGATCCCTGCTTTCGAGAAGCGGCTGGAATCTCAGTGTCTCCAGGAATTCTGCCTCTCTTAGCTTTCCAACCCCCTACTCACAAGAGTACCATGCAAGCACCATGAAATGTAGGTTTGTGGTCCCAGAGAAGATCTCCGGTGTTAGGTATTCAGCATTCTGAGGCTTCCACTCCTTCTCCGCTCCGTTTCTCTTCCCCACACTGGTGAGCTGGGGTGGGGGAAGGGCTTGGGTCCTGCCAGGCCACAGATTTGGTACTTTACCATGTTCTGTGAGGTCTGCTCTTTTCTCCAGGTGTATGCAGTCTTGCACAGTCCTCTTTCCTGTTGGTCTTTCAGGAATAGTTCCATTAATTATATTTTCATATTATATGCCGTTTTAGGAGAAGCCTGTCTCACCTCTCTTGCCGCCATGTTTAGTTGTCTGTCTATATTCCTGTTTCTTGAATCTCTTGACTGTGTGTGTCTTTAATTCCACATTTAAAAAGGTTTAGTGTTTCTCATCTTAAATACGTATAACACTTCAAACCCTCTGCCATTTCTTTTTAGTATGTCCTGTCTGCTCTTTGTTCCATCATGTCACCTGCTGGTTCCTATGCCTTTAGTTCTTTTGTCATCTCTGGAAAGCTTTCACTCTTTGGCCTCTCCAGTGATTTCTCAGCTGTAGAATCCAGTAGATACTTTATCATCCCAGCATTGCTCATTGATTGCTCTTTGCTTTTTGAAATTCTTGTGTCATCATTTCTCTTAGTTCTGTTTTCTCTCAGACTGGTCCTTTCTGGCCTCCTTTTTTTTTTTGCCTCTGATGCTTCTAAATGTTGATATTCCTCTGTCTCAGACTTCATCTCACTTCTCCACTCCTTTTCTACCCATTCCATTCACCTTCTCACTGGGTGCTGTCAGTTAACCACCTGCATGGTGATGTCTTTTAAATCTCTCTCCAGCCTGTTTTCTCCTCTCTTCTTAGACTCCAGTGTCCAAATCACCACTGGTGTTTTTTTCAGAATATTCCAAGGGTACCAGAGTCCTACTCTGTTTCCATAATTTAAATCTAACTCTCTAATTAAAATATACACACATAAGGTCCACAGATTGTAAGTATATCCCTTAATTATTACATACTTAACATCCATGAAACCACCATCCAGGTCAAGAAAAAAAAAACATTACCAGAACCTCAAAAGTCCCTTTCCAATTCACTACCTCTTCCTTTCTCCCCAAAGCTAAGTACCATCGGGCTTAAAACACTACAGAACTGTTTTTGAACTTTACATAAATAAAGCAGTACAGTATGTATTCTTTTGTGTCTGTTCTTTCATTCAGTATTGTTTGTGATATGTGATATTCATCCATATTGTGAACTGTAATTTATTTTCATTGCTGTTCAATATTTTTTTTTAATTTATTTTATTATCATTAATTTACAATTACATGTGCAATATTACGATTATTAAACTACCCCTTCATCAGGTCCCCCCCACCAACCCCATTACAGTCACTGTCCATCAGCGTAGTGAGATGCTATAGAATCACTACTTGTCTTCTCTGAGTTGTACTGCCCTCCCCGTGCCCCCCCAACATTACATTTGCTAATCGTAATGCCCCTTTTTCCCTCTTATCCCTCCCTTCCCGCCCATTTTCCCCAGTCCCTTTCCCTTTGGTAACTATTAGTCCGTTCTTGGGTTCTGTGAGTCTGCTGCTGTTTTGTTCCTTCAGTTTTTTTCTTTGTTCTTATACTCCACATATGAGTGAAATCATTTGATACTTGTCTTTTTCGGCTTGGCTTATTTCACTGAGCATAATTCCCTCAAGTTCCATCCATGTTGTTGCAAATGGTAGGATTTGTTTTCTTCTTATGGCTGCATAATATTCCATTGTGTATATGTACCACATCTTCTTTATCCATTCATCTACTGATGGACACTTAGGTTGCTTCCATTTCTTGGCTATTGTAAATAGTGCTGCAATAAACATAGGGGTGCATCTGTCCTTCTCAAATTGGGCTGCTGCATTCTTAGGGTAAATTCCTAGGAGTGGAATTCCTGGGTCAAATGGTATTTCTATTTTGAGTTTTTTGAGGAACCTCCATACTGCTTTCCACAATGGTTGAACTAATTTGCAGTCCCACCAGCAGTGTAGGAGGGTTCCCTTTTCTCCACATCCTCGCCAACATTTGTTGTTGTTTGTGTTTTGGATGTTGGCCATCCTCACTGGTGTGAGGTGATATCTCATTGTGGTTTTAATCTGCATTTCTCTGATGATTAGCGATGTGGAGCATCTTTTCATGTGCCTGTTGGCCATCTGAATTTCTTCTTTGGAGAAGTGTCTATTCATGTCCTCTGCCCATTTCTTAATTGGATTATTTGCTTTCTGTTTGTTAAGGTGCATGAGTTCTTTATATATTTTGGATGTCAACCTTTATCAGATATGTTTTTTATGAATATATTCTCCCATACTGTAGGATGTCTTTTTGTTCTACTGATGGTGTCCTTTGCTGTACAGAAGCTTTTCAGCTTGATATAGTCCCACTTGTTCATTTTTGCTTTTGTTTCCCTTGCCCGGGAGATATGTTCATGAAGAAGTTGCTCATGTTTATGTCCAGGAGATTTTTGCCTATGTTTTTTCTAAGA
Source organism: Smutsia gigantea (assembly GCA_032199065.1). NCBI lineage: Eukaryota > Metazoa > Chordata > Mammalia > Pholidota > Manidae > Smutsia > Smutsia gigantea. The sequence goes on along the minus strand of JAVSCE010013611.1, from coordinate 146,689 downwards.
GTTTTATGGTTTCATGTCTTACATTCAAGTCTTTGATCCACCTTGAGTTTACCTTTGTGTATGGGGCTAGACAGTAGTCCAGTTTCATTCTCTTACATGTAGCTGTCCAGTTTTTCCAGCACCAGCTGCTGAACAGGCTGTCATCTCCCCATTGTATATCCAAGGCACTTTTATCAAATATTAATTGACTGTATATGTTTGGGTTAATGTTTGGATTTTCTATTCTGTTCCACTGGTCTGTGGGTCTGTTTTTGTGCCAATACCAAATTGTCTTGATTACTGTGGCTTTGTAGTAGAGCTTGAAGTCAGGGAGTGTAATTCCCCTGTTTTATTCCTCCTTCTCAGGATTGATTTGGCTATTCGGGGTCTTTTGTGGTTCCATATGAATTTTAGAATTATTTGTTCCAGTTCATTGAAGAAAGCTGTTGGTAGTTTGATAGGGATTGCATTGAATCTGTAGATTGCTTTAGGTAGTATAGCCATTTTGACAATATTTATTCTTCCTAGCCAAGAGCATGGGATGCATTTCCATTTGTTAGTGTCCTCTTTAATTTCTCTTAGGAGTGTCTTGTAGTTTTCAGAGTACAGGTCTTTCACTTCCTTCGTTAGGTTTATTCCTAGGTATTTTATTCTTTTTGATGCAATTGTGAATGGAATTGTTTTTCTGATTTCTCTTTCTGTTAGTTCATCATTAGTGTATAGGAAAGCAACAGATTTCTGTGTGTTAATTTTGTATCCTGCAACTTTGCTGAATTCAGATATTAGTTCTAGTAGTTTTGGAATGGAATCTTTAGGGTTTTTTATGTACAGTATCATGTCATCTGCAAATAGTGACAATTTGACTTCTTCTTTACCAATCTGGATGCCTTGTATGTCTTTGTTTTGTCTGATTGCTGTGGCTAGGACCTCCAGTACTATGTTGAATAACAGTGGAGAGAGTGGGCATCCCTGTCTTGTTCCCGATCTTAGATGAAAAGCTTTCAGCGTCTCGCCGTTAAGTATGATGTTAGCTGTGGGTTTGTCATATATAGCCTTTATGATGTTGAGGTACTTGCCCTCTATACCCATTTTGTTGAGAGTTTTAATCAGGAATGGATGCTGAATTTTGTCAAATGCTTTTTCAGCATCTATGGAGATGATCATGTGGTTTTTGTTCTTCTTTTTGTTGATGTGGTGGATGATGTTGATGGATTTTCGAATGTTGTACCATCCTTGCATCCCTGGGATGAATCCCACTTGATCATGGTGTATGATCCTCTTGATGTATTTTTGAATTCGGTTTGCTAATATTTTGTTGAGTATTTTTGCATCTACGTTCATCAGGGATATTGGTCTGTAATTTTTTTTTTGGTGAGGTCTTTGCCCGGTTTTGGTATTAGAGTGATGCTGGCTTCATAGAATGAGTTTGGAAGTATTCCCTCCTCTTCTATTTTTTGGAAAACTTATAGGAGAATCGGTGTTATTTCTTCTCTATATGTCTGGTAGAATTCAGAGGTGAATCCATCAGGCCCAGGGGTTTTGTTCTTGGGTAGTTTTTTGATTACCAATTCGATTTCGTCACTGGTGATTGGTCTGTTTAGTTTTTCTGTTTCTTGCTTGGTCAGTCTTGGAAGGTTGTATTTTTCTAAGAAGTTGTCCATTTCTTCTATGTTTTCCAGCTTGTTAGCATATAGATTCTCATAATATTCTCTTATGATTCTTTGTATTTCTGTGGGGTCCGTCGTGATTTTTCCTTTCTCATTTCTGATTGTGTTTATGTGTGTAGATTCTCTTTTTCTCTTAATGAGTCTGGCTAGGGGTTTATCTATTTTGTTTATTTTTTCAAAGAACCAGCTCTTGGTTTTATTGATTTTTTCTATTGTTTTATTCTTCTCAATTTTATTTATTTCTTCTCTAATCTTTATTATGTCCCTCCTTCTGGTGACTTTGGGCCTCATTTGTTCTTCTTTTTCCAATTTCAGTAATTGTGTCTTTAGACTATTCATTTGGGAATGTTCTTCCTTCTTTAAATAGGCCTGGATTGCAATATACTTTCCTCTTAGAACTGCCTTTGCTGCGTCCCACAGAAGTTGTGGCTTTGTGTTGTTGTTGTCATTAGTCTCCATATATTCTTTGATTTCTGTTTTGATTTGGTCGTTAACCCATTGATTAATTAGGAGAGTGTTGTTAAGTCTCCATGTATTTGTGAGCCTTTTTGATTTCTTTCTAAAATTTATTTCTAGTTTTATACCTTGGTGATCTGAGAAGTTGGTTGGTAGGATTTCAATATTTTTGAAATTACTGAGGTTCTTTTTGTGGCCTAGTATGTGGTCTATTCTGGAAAATGTTCCATGTGCACTTGAGAAGAATGTGTATCCTGTTGCTTTTGGGTGTAGAGTTCTGTAGATGTCTGTTAGGTCCATCTGTTCTAGTGTGTTGTTCAGTGCCTCTGTGTCTTTACTTATTTTCTGTCTGGTTGATCTGTCCTCTGGAGTGAGTGGTGTGTTGAAGTCTCCTAAGATGAATGCATTGCTGTCTATTTCCTCCTTTAATTCTGTTAGTATTTGTCTCACATATGCTGGCGCTCCTGTGTTGGGTGCATATATATTTATAATGGTTATATCTTCTTGTTGGACTGACCCCTTTATCATTATGTAATGTCCTTCTTTATCTTTTGCTACTTTCTTCGTTTTGAAGTCTATTTTGTCTGATACAAGTACTGCAACACCTGCTTTTTTCTCTTTGTTGTTTGCATGAAATATCTTTTTCCATCCCTTCACTTTTAGTCTGTGTATATCTTTGGATTTGAGGTGAGTTTCTTGTAGGCAGCATATAGATGGGTCTTGCTTTTTTATCCATTCTGTTACTCTGTGTCTTTTGATTGGTGCATTCAGTCCATTTACATTTAGGGTGATTATTGATAGGTATGTACTTATTGCCATTGCTGGCTTTAGATTCGTGGTTACCAAGGGTTCAAGGGTTGCTTCTTTACTATCTAACAATCTAACTTAACTTTCTTGTTAAGTTATTGTAAACACAGTCTGATGTTTCTTTCGTTCTCTCCCTTCTTATTCCTCCTCCTCCATTCTTTCTATAATAGGTGTTTTATTCTTTGCCTTTAGTTGGTATTTGGATGTTCTGCTTTCTTTGCTATGATTTTTTTTCCCTCTGGTGACATCTTTTTAGCCTTAGGTGTGCTTCCATCTAGAGCAGTCCATTTAAGATATCCTGTAGTGGTGGTTTATGAGACGCAAATTCTCTCAACTTTCGTTTATCTGGAAATTGTTTAATCCCTCCATCATATTTAAATGATAATCGTGCTGGATACAATATTCTTGGTTCGAGGCCCTTCTGTTTCATTACGTTAAATATATCATGCCATTCTCTTCTGGCCTGTAAGGTTTCTGTTGAGAAGTCTGATGATAGTCTGATGGGTTTTCCTTTGTAGGTGATCTTTTTTCTCTCTCTAGCTGCCTTTAATACCCTGTCTTTATCTTTGATCTTTGCCATCTTAATTATTATGTGTCTTGGTGTTGTCTTCCTTGGGTCCCTTGTGTTGGGAGATCTATGAGCTTCGGTGGACTGCGAGACTACTTCCTTCCCCAGCGAGGGAAAGTTTTCAGCAATTATTTCTTCAAAGACACTTTCTATCCCTTTTTCTCTCTCTTCTTCCTCTGGTACTCCTATAATGCGAATATTGTTCCGTTTGGATTGGTCACACAGTTCTCTTAATATTCTTTCATTCCTAGAAATCCTTTTATCTCTCTCTGCCTCAGCTGCTCTGTACTCCTGTTCTCTGTTTTCTATTCCATTAACAGTCTCTCGCATCTCATCCATTCTGCTGTTAAGCCCGTCGATCGCTTGTCTGATTTCTGTATTGTCTTTCCTCAGTTCCCTCACTTCCTCCCTCAGCTCTTGCACATTTCTCTGTAGGTCCATCAGCATGGTTATGACTTTTATTCTAAATTCTTTTTCAGGGAGGCTGTGCATTTCCATCCCTTCAGACTCCCTCTCTGGGGTTGTCTGGTTGATTTTGGTCTGAACCATATTCCTCTGTCTTTTCATGGCTGTATAATTTGGTCACTGATAGTTGCCACGTATGTCAGTTGGGCTCTTTAAGACTTTAAAAAGAGAAGAAAAAAAAAGAGAAAAAAAAGAGAAAAAAAGAAAAAAAAGAAAAAAGAAAGAAAAAAAGAAAAAAAGAAAGAAAAGAAAAAACAAACAAAAACAAAACAAAACAAAAAAAAAATGCCCACCGGACGTAGATTCTGTGGGAGTGCTCTAGGTGGCGCTATTGCCCCACTATTCCACAGCTGTGACTGTGCCACTGCGCAGGGTCCTTTATCGCTCTGGCAGGGGTGGTAACGAATAGGAGGCTGTTGATCCCAGTGAGAAGGGTTAAGTATGGCTACGCTTCCTCAGTCGCCAGCTAAGGCGTCTGAACCTCCCCAGGACTCCCAGCCTGCTGGGCTCAGTGTGCTGGGGCGATCCGGCTCCTCTGCTGGGCTCCTGTCTCTTTAAGACCGCTGAGGAAAGCGCGCACTTTTTTTTTCCTTCCCGGAGCCGGCTGCAAGCCCCCTGGCGCGTTCCCCGCTCAGATCCTGCCCCTCTGTCTCTCCAATCTCCGCTGCACTGCGCGATGTGGGTCAGCGCTCCCCGCGCAGATCACCGGGGCTGGCTACTTCGCGGGGTGTGCTTCCACTCCCTCCCGGCTCTGAATCCTCTCCTCCCGCCGGTGCGCTGGGGTGGGGGAGGGCTCGGGTCCCGCCGGGTCGCGGCTCCGTATCTTACCCGCCTCTTGGGGTGCCGAGTCCTCTCGGGTGTAGCTGCACGCTGTGCGCTTTCCTGTGTATTCTCGTCTCTCTTTTAGGAATAGATGTATTTTCTGTGTTTTCGTAGGTAAGTATAGTGTTGGGAGGAGATTTCTGCCGCCCTGCTCACACCGCCATCTTCCCGGAAGTCCTCCGCTGTTCAATATTCTGTATGGATACAGTGCAATCTGTTTATCAGTGCAGCCATTACTAGTTATTTGGGTAGTTTTTCTTTGAGTAAATTTTGTGTTTTTTTGTGTAAAGCTACTCTGAACATTTTTGTGTATGTTTTATTGTATATGTGTTTATGTACTTCATATGGGTATATAGCTAGGAGTAGAAGTGCTAGGTCATATGCTAGGCCTGTATTCCATTTTAGTAGATAAGGTCAAACGGTTTTCAGAGTGGTTTTGTCAGTCATATGCTTGTCAGTAGTGTAAGTGTTCCTGGTGTTTGACTTCCTTGTCCACACTCACTGTTGCCCGTCTTCATAATTTTAGCCATTCTTGAAGATCTTCCTTGATGGTAATGGGTTTGAGCATCTTTCCTTAGCCATTTATTTATGCCACTTGTAGACATTTGTATATATTAATTTATGTATTTTCTGTTGAGAAATGCCTGTTGAAGTTTTTAATCTGCTTTTCTATTGAGTTGTCTATCTTTTCCTGATTGACATGTAAGAGTTCTTTACAGATTCTGGATATGAGTCATTCGTTAGTTAAATACGTTGTGACTATCTTCCATTCTGTGCCTTTTCACTTCTCTAAATGGCATTCCTCACTGTGCTCCCCAGCCCAAATCAATTAGCTGCCAGATCCTGCCAGGTCTGTCTTTTAGATTTCTCTTTTTTATTCCTTTGGTCAGTGCTGTAATACAGGCCGTCATTACTCACGGCCTAGATTATAGATCATATCCCTTCCAATTCATTTTCAACTGCTTATAGAGTGACTTTTCTAAAATTTAAACCTTGGTCATATCATTCCTCTGCGTAAAATCTTCTAGTGACCTGTAGGGGCTACAGCATAAAGCTCAAGCCTCATTTCCTTGCGTCTTGTCGTCTTTCTAGGCCTTCTTTAGAGGTTACTTAAAGTTTCTACTCCTGGATGAAGTTTTTCTTTTATTCCCTGGTTCTTTTTCATGTTCTTTAAAGAAAGGATGTGTTCATCTGTACCACAGCCATAATTATTAAGACAAGTTCCAGCTGTTCACCTCTCATTTAATCTCTTGGCTGATGGTAGTACTAGTGCTTGTATAGGACATTTCTGTATTGATGGACCACCCAAATTCCTCACTAGTCTATTTCCTTTTCAGACTCTTTTCTTGACAGTTACTTAAATATTGTGATTCTGACCTTAGCTCTCTTCTTTCCACCTGTTTTCTGGGGGAAACTCATCAACTCTGATGACATTAATGCCATTTTGTATGTATGTGACTTAGGGAGTTTTATGTGCAGACCAACCTTTCTCTTGAACTCCAGACCCCTGTATCATAATGTCCATGGGCATTGCTACATGGATGTTCTATAGGCATTGTAAGCTAAGTAAATCCTGATTCTGTATTTTCTTTGAACACCTCTATCAGGTGGGCCTGCCTTGTCAAATAAATACCCTCAGAAGAACTTTAGTCTGTGAAGTCTTTCTTTCCCCTACACCCTTTTCCCTACTTGATCACTTCTTCCTTTGTTTCCTATTGTAATCTTTTTATCATCATACCTATAAACGTTTTATCTGTTCTCCCCGGTAGACTGAAAGCATCTTTAGGGCTTTATATGGCTATCCTGCACAATGCTTAGCATGCATAGCTGAAAGGTGACTGAGAATGCCCCAACTAAACACATCTAAAATTCACTCATCATTATCTTTGCTTTCCTCCTAGTTTTCTTCTTTTTAAATGACTTCCTTTCACAGTTGATGGGGTCACCATCTTTTAGTTAAGTTAGTCATGTTTAACTCATTTGCTTTTCTATTGCTTCCACAACTGGTTGGTTTCTAAGTCCATAGCTAGTTTTTGTATTCCAGTTCCTTAGCTTTGGTTCAGGTTGTTATCTTGTCTTCAGCAGACTATTGCAATCACGGTTCATATGTTCTACCTATGATCATCTCTTGCATCAGTAACCTTCCATTGTTCTCTTTTCCTACAGGATAAAGTCCAACTTTTTTTTTTATAGTTTTCCACCATTCTATTTTTTAGTGAAGTATAGTTGATATACAATATTATATTGGTTTCAAGTATACGACACGGTGGTTCAACAGTTAACCATATTATTAAATCCTCACCCCCACTAGTACACTTACTATCAGTCAACATAGGAAGATATTACAGAGTCATTGTCTATATTTTCCATGCTGCACTACCATCTCCGTGACCAACTTATATTATGATTGAGAATTTTTGTACCCCTTTATCCCCCTCATCCTCCCCACCCAAACACCCCTATCCCTAAAGTCTTAACTTCTTTACAAGACATTCAGTGGCAATCTTCACAAACTGACCGAGCCTCCACCTCAGTTCATCTCATTTATACTATCTGTGTTGCCCATTTGTCTCCACGCTCAGGGGATGGGCAGTGCTGTAGGTTTTTAAACCTGCTGTTGACAGTGATTTTCAGTTGTCTTTGGACAAGTTTCTTAAGATCCCATAACATAGTACTGGCACTTATGGCATGTTGTATTCCTCTTTCAACCCTTCCTCTCCAAACCATAATGGGAGTTTATCTTTCCCATTTATACAAAGCACTTAGTATAGGTCTTCTGTCTTGTGTTATGTTTATTTGTATACATCTTATTACTCTTCTCCACATGCCTTTTAAGGGCTGATACTGTGATTGCCTACACTTAATTCAGTTGAATTTTCAATCTTAGTGAAGATTTGCCTTGTTTAATCCATACTATGTCTAACATTTAGTTTCTAAGTGACCATCATGATTGGGAAATGATTTTTTGGACAGAAGTTATCACTATCAGGATTAGTTGTAAAGGCCTGGCCAAAAAAAGCAGGTTTTGGCAAAGCTCATCTTCTTTGTTGGAAATTCAGGAGAATGATACAATTGTTCTAAAATTACATTCAACTCTGGTAGGAATTAAAAACTGTAATTTTAATGTTTTTATATCAGTAAATAAAAGTACTTGTACCTGAGTGAAGTGTGTTTTTCTTTACAGCCAGTTGCTGAACCAATTCCCATCTGTAGTTTCTGTCTTGGTACAAAAGAACAAAACCGAGAAAAGAAGCCAGAGGAACTCATCTCCTGTGCTGACTGTGGCAACAGTGGTATGTGATCCCCTTTATTCCTTCTAACACTGCTTCAGGCAAGAGGGAAGTAGGTTTAACTGGGGTTGTATCCCTGATCCTGATCTAAGTAATATTTTAGGTTGATTCTGGTTTTAGATAACTGAGATGAGCTTCTAGACGAGGGGGGAATTTAAGTGTACAGTTGAAGTGTTTTATTCAGTTAATTTAAATCATGTTTTAGTTTAGGTGTTTTTTTTTTATAAAAAGCTTTTCAAAGACTTTTTTCCCGTTCATCTTTATATCTCACTATCAAACATCTGTGCAAATCACAGCAATCAATTTGAACTTATTGCTGCTTTTTAAAAATAATCACTACTTATCTTTCTTGATTTATGGCTCAGGCTTCATGAATAGAACCAGAATGATAACAGATTTGTTTTTCTTGATGGAAACTTACATGTGTCATGTCGGAAAATAGAGTGTTGACACTGCAATTTAGTGAGCTGTATGAAATTCTGGGCTTTAAAAAAGATTTGCAAAGACTCTCCTAATTTGGCAATTCCAGAGATATTCTTGGTCTACATTTTAAGAACTTAACAGATTTTGTAAGAGGACTTTAATAAACCAGCATTATCTTTGATCATTGGCTTAATTTTCAGTGTTTCTATGAGTAACAGTCAGGATTTAGTCCAGAAACCAGAAAACACATTAGATACTTCAGAGGGCAAGGAATTTAATACTTTGTTGGAAGGGTGATGAGGCCAGCTGTAGGCTGGGCTTTGTGGACTGATTGCTGGGACATTGTAGCACCAGGAAGACACTCTCTTACTTCCATCTGGAAGAGGTGGAAGCGGGAAGCTGCTGCGGAACTATTGAGCTCTGTAGCTGCATTCTGAAATGCTGAGTCTGGCCATGATCACAGCTGCCTCTGGATCGCAAGGAAGGTTGGCGTTTTCATAACTTTGCTTATCATTAGAAAACAGTCAATACCAGGAAGAAGATGGTCTTGGCTTCATTTCTACCTTTGAAAAATCACTCAAACACATGAAATTGGTAGGACTTAATTCATATCTAGAGCCTAGCTGCAATAGTCTAGGACGTATAGTTTTAGCTTTTCAGTTTTTACATATAGAAGGAATTAGAAGATAGTTGGGGGAGATCTTGAGTGACAGGTGACCATATCCTGCATAATATTGCAAACCAAAATAAACTCTGGATAGATTTCACAGGTAAATATAAACCATAAAATTATAAAAGATGAGATAAAAATACAGTGACATGTCATGCAATGCAGTGATTTTCAGGCCATTTTAATAATGCAACCCTTAATAATGGGAACCCAAATATATTAAACAGATAAATAGGAATCTGTTCTAAGTTAGGTGGGAATGAAGTGGGGGTAAAGGGAAGGTTGTTATACAGCTCTGCCTTCTAAGAAGCATTATATTTGAGGTGGTCTCTGAGTTTCTTTAAGATAGGGAAGAGCATGATTTGCAAAATATTATCTGTATAGGGAACTTTTAAAGAACTAGTAGGATTAGTAACTATTAGTTATCCATTGATGTAGAAATAAATTACTCCCAAACCTAGCAGCTAAAAGCAACAACAAAAAATATTTATTTCATATTGTTTCTATTGGTCAGGAATCTGGGGAGTAGCTTATCTGGGTGGTTTTGATGTGGGATCTGTCATGAGATTGCAATCAAGATTTCTGCTGGTGCTTTAGTTGTCTGAAGGCTTCCACGATGACAGACCTGGCTGGCAAGTTCATGCTGTCTGTTGACAGAAAGCCTCAGTTCTTTGCCATGTGGACCATTTCGTAGGGCTGCATGAGTGTCCACGACCTGGCAGCTGGATTCCCCCAAGCAGTTATCTCAGAGAAAGAGCAAGGTGGAATCTGCAGTATCCTACTGGTTACACAGATGAGGCCTATTCAGTGGCAGGGCGGGGTAGGGGGGGAACTATATAAGGGTGTGTGAATCTTGCCGGGAGGCATGAAGGACTGGAGGGCAGCTTGGAGTCTGGCTATTGTAATAACCAAAGAAGAGTATGGACATAGTCAAGTATATGAAAGTTGGTATTTTACAAATTGAGAGCTAAACCACCCAAAATAAAAAAAAGCAAGAATTATTTAGAGAAAATAACTGCATTAAATAAGGCAAAGGGCCAAAAGCTATAGATAGAATATGACTGTGTTTCTGAGCGTAAAGTCCAAGGGGCAGAGCCTGTGTACAGGCATTGAAAGAAAGTAATAGTTGAGCAAAATTGTGATAAAACATTTTTACTTTGCTGGTGGCACTGGTAATTATATCATTGAGTTTGGAACATGTTTTAGCAGTGCAGTGTCTGCCTCTCAAGCTATAAAAATGTCTGTTTCATTTCACTCACCAACCCCACTTTCAGGAATTTATTCTAAGGAATTAATTTAAAAGAAAGAAAGAGTCCATAAGCATGAATAATTCATTTTAGTGTCCTAACTATCACGGGTAATAGTCTAAGTATCTAACAATAGAGAAATGGTCAGTTAGTTGTAGTGTGTCAACTCAGTGGAATATAATCAGCTTAAGGAAATGTGAAGTTTACTTGAATAAAATAATGAGGAAAAGCAAAACCAAACTTTATATAACCTATAATTAAAACCATGCAAGTGCTTTTAGCTAGTTTAAGAAGAAAAAGTAGAACATGAAAATGGCTATTCTAGGATGATGAGATTATGAGATTCTTACACCTTCTCTCTCATTTCCCTTTTATGTTAATGGTGTTTTGATAATAAACTTCATACCATCTCATAAATGAGAAAATTATGTAGGAATAGAAAAGAGAGGAGAGAAGATAATTTAACGACCTCTTTCTTTTACAAGAGAATAATAAACATAACCAACTTTTAGAGGAAAAGGACAGAGTTGAGGGCAAATTGGCTACCCTAAATTTAAAATTAAGCTGATACTAACTCTTGGAAGAGAAAACTTTTTTTGTTGTTATTACTGTTAATTTTGATCACAAAAGAAATACTAGTTAGCTCTTAGTTTTAGTTCGAGTTCCTTAGATCATGAGCACGTAGCTCACTTTAAATGATGGCATTTTTATTACACATTTTTAGTTTGAGTTTGTCAAGGTTTTTATGATCAAATTGGTGGGGAAGGTGTGCTAAATTCTATTTAGCATTAATGAAACTGAGTTGAAGTCCCTAGTCTTGATGAGACATTTATGACAAGCTTCCAGGAGCGTCTTGTTTTCTATGATACATATTTCGATTTAAGATAATTGCCTTTTTCTGATCATCCCTTCAATCAAAATGATTCTTGATTGTTTCATTGGTGAATTTTCCCTTCTTATTAGGTCATCCATCCTGTTTAAAATTTTCCCCTGAACTAACGGTTAGAGTGAAGGCCTTGCGGTGGCAGTGCATCGAGTGTAAAACTTGCAGCTCTTGTCGAGATCAAGGCAAAAATGCAGTGAGTATCTTTGCCTTACAGTGTGAATATTTCATTTAGCAGTAGAATGTACAAGAGCATTATTTTTCTAAGTATGGTTGGTTATTTTCTGATCACTTGGTCCAGCCGAATGTAGAACAGTAGCCTCTTTAAATTACCCATCATTAGTTTAGAATACTAATTAGTGAGACTTTGATTTAGAGTATTTAGAATACTCAGTTAATTGTTGAGACTTTGATTATTTCTAGGTAGTTTCTAAAACACCTTAGTTATATATTTTCAGAGAGACTAAGATACTTTAAAGAAATACTCCTGAAGTTTGTTTGGAATTGTATGGAGGCATTCATTTAGGAATGGTTACTTACTGTGTTAATTACAAATTGTCCTTCTTTTTTATTAAAACAGTGTAAAGTTAGCTTATATCTGGTTAGTAGATAAACTTGACAGTTTTGAAACTGCAGTTCTTTATTAAAGATTGGATGAAGCAAAGTTTTTTGCTAACCCATCATGCAGTTACTCAGTTAATACAAATTAAGGAAACTTACTATTATGGTAACTCATCTCCTTTATGAGATTGTTTTGTGCTTCCTAGGTTTTATGAAGTTGTGATCCTCACGTGTTTCTGTTTCACAAGGTTAAGCAGAACTACCCTTTCTCATTTTTAGGATAACATGCTCTTTTGTGATTCCTGTGACCGAGGTTTTCACATGGAGTGTTGTGATCCACCACTCACCCGTATGCCAAAAGGTGAGAAATACTTTGTAAAATTAAACTGGCATTATAGAGGGGCATGGTAGTGAAAGCTCATTTTATTTACTTTGTTAAAATGGAAGAGTAATTTGCATCTTTATGTTTGGGGTTGTATAAGTACAAAGATTGCTGTCACCTTAAGGCATGGGAATGGTCTTTTTTGTTAAGGAATCATAACATTCTTACATGGTATGGATTTATTACTATTTTCCTCTATTTTCAGTACTTAAGCATCCATGGAGAGTGAAGTGGCTCATTTATAAATATTTGACAGTTCTCTAGCTAGAGGGCAACATACTTGTCTTATATACTATTTTGAAATATGTCTTTCTCTAAAGGAAGAAATGAAATTGTATTAGGTCATGTTGATTATATCACTGCTCAGGGGCCTAGAGCTATTAGAGTCTGATTTATTCAAAACTGAAAAAAAAATCATAAAATAATTTGCAAACATAATTCTTGTGCCCCAAACTGCAAGAGTACATATAGCTTATATAACTCTATTCTTTTTGACTCAGGTGTTTAGTTGGGGTATAATTTCCTGTTGGTTGGACTTCTATATTACCATATGATCACAGTTTCTTTAGCCTTCCCTGCTTTTGTTCTATCACAAATTCCATTTTCAACTCTGATTTTGTGGTTTACAGGTTTCTTAAGTAAATACTTGATGGGGTATTTGATAATGTACATTTGGAAATTTTCCTGTTGATGGAAAGCAACTCAGCCTTAGGTACAGCCATGTTATTCCACTTTAGGATCTTATTTGAGTCCCTCTTAGGTCATTCTATTGATTGTTACCTTTTGAAACATCTTAAATTTATATCCATTTGAAGAATAAGTATTTCCCTTTCCTACCTCTTCCCTTTACTTCAAGTGTGGGCAAAAGGCGTTCTCAGAATCCTTCAGGATAAGAAAGATTTCTTAGGACTTCATTCCTGAGTATTCAGTGCCTAAAAGAGACGTTTTATAACAGCTTAAAGCAGGAGACATTTTATTTTGAAGTAATTTCAGACTTACAGGAAACTTGTAAAAATAATACAGAGTTCTCATTATAGTCTTTACCCAGTTTCCCCTAATGTTAACATCTTAAAAAACAATTAAAAGTACAATTATTGAAACCAGGAAACTAACATGGATGTGATATGACTGACTAATTTACAGAACTTATTTGAATTTCTGGCTCAGGGTCTTACATTGCATTTAGTTGTCTTATTTCCTTAGTCTCTTCCAATCTATTTTAATTCCTCAGACTTTATCTTTCCTGACCTTGACACTTTTGAAGAGCACTGGTTAGTTATTTTGTAGAAAGCCCTTCAATTTGGGTTTGTCTGTTGCTTTATCATGATTAGGTCGAGTTTATGAAGTTTGACAAGAATAACATGTAAGTGAGATTTTGCTCTTCTCAGTGCATCGTAATGGGAGTATATGATACTTGTATGTCTTATCACTAGTAATGTTAACCTCAATCACTTGATTCAGTGGAGAAGTCTGACAGACCACCTTAAAGTTACTCTTTTTCTGCTTTGCCTACTAACTTTAGTATCCATCAGTGAGTCTTGCTTGTACTAGTTTTTACTAGTGTTTGTTTAATGATTTTCCTAATTTCATCATTCCTTCTGTTTATTAATTGGAATCTTCTGTAAAGAAGAGCTAGCCCTTTGTCCTGTTTATTTGTTGATTCACTTTCTCGTATGATTATGAAGTCATAGATACTCATTTTATTCTGTGGATCATAATCCTTTGCTGTGATTATTTCTCTTTTTGCTCAGTTGACTCAGATTTGGCTACCGGGAACTCCTTCAAGTTGGCTTCTTTGTCCTTTTGACATGGCTTTGTCATCTTTTGAGCATTTCTTTAATTTCTGGCTCCATAAGGTTATCTTGTATTTATTCTGCTCCAGTCCTGGAATCAACCATTACTTTATGGAAACCTGGCTTTTTTTCTTGTCGAATGGTAATTAGAAACCAGTATCTAGGTGCTAGGTATAGAGCAGGGGTTTTTAACCTGAACCATGTGTGGGTTTCAGAGTATTTGGTAATCTCTTCCAATTGTTGGTAAGCTTTGGTGTTAACATGTTTTCATGTTTATTTTTTTGGGAGGCTTTCGTCAGATTTTCAAACAAGAGTCCTTGATCTGAAAGAGGTAAAGGACTGCTGCTGGCTTAGAGTATTTGAGCTCTTTCAATGTATTATATCTATAGTGCCTTTATATGGAATTTTCTTTTCTTTATAGGCATGTGGATATGTCAAATATGTCGACCTCGGAAAAAAGGAAGAAAACTTCTACAGAAGAAGGCAGCACAGATAAAACGGCGCTATGCTAATCCAATAGGACGTCCAAAAAACAGGTTAAAGAAACAAAACACGGTGTAAGTTGTACTTGTGGCAAGGTGAGGGGAGAAAAGGATAGGGTCTTCTCTATAGTGTAGGATTCACTTGTGTGCTTTATGAAAAAAATTTCAATTATTGTAACTGGCACTTTTATGTAATAATAATGTCTAACACTTATTGAACCCTTAATGAAGTGCCAAGGCCCTGTTCTAAGAGCCTTACATATGTTAAATCAACTTAATTTTTCCAACAACCCAGTGAAGTAGGTAACTCTTGTTAATCTCATTTTTCAAAGGAGAAAACTACAACATAAAGTAATTGCACAGTTTATAATAAGTGTTGAACTGGGATTAAAGTCCAAGTGGTCTGGCACCAAAGTCTGGCTCTTAACCATTGCCTTATATTGCTTCTCTTGTATAAAAAACAAGAAAAAAAATTATGTTAAGAGTAGCTTTTCACAGATTCCCTTCTTCATGTAGTCTCAGTAGTTTATTTCTATTAGATATACAAATCATTGGGTAGCTCCTTCTGTTGAGGGCATAGCTAAGTCTCATTTCTATGTGCTGATATAAAATAATGTGAAATTTTAATCTGTTAGCAGAAGTCAGGGATAAATAATTATCCCTTGTAGATTAAGGAGCTGGGCTTTGTGGAAGGGGTGGGGCAAGATTCAGTAGCTAATTCTGTCTTTTTATTTTGAGTATCTCTATATTAATTCACTTTTGATAAGAGTAAAATGTCTTTCGGCCTATGAGCCTCTATTCTTAAAAATTTTACCCACCTTTTCTACACTTAAGACTATCTTGAAGGTGATATAACTGAAGTGAATGGCACTCGTACCTTGAAATATACAGAACCAGTATTGTAGTTCATGTTTTAAATTTTAAATTAAGCTTTAATTTTTCTATAACATGGTCTTTTGATTCCTGACTTTCAGAGAATAACTTGTTCTTATGTTTAGAGGTAAAAATGAGTTGTTTTTTTTAAAACTGTGAGTTGCTGCAGACATCATAGGACTTCATAGCTGGAAGGTCTTTGTTGTTCCCTGGTCCAACTCTCATTTTACAGATGAAGATACTGATGTTTAGAGAGAATGTGATTTGTCCAAGATGTACAGCTAGTAAGTGGTAGAATTATGACTCAAACATGCCTTTTGACTGTTGGCCAGGATTCTTTTCACTGTAAAATAACTAGGCTTCCCAGAAATAGATGTTCTAATAATAATTTTACTTCTTATTCATGTAATTTTTATAGTATATGGAATACTTTTAATAATATAGTTTTTTTATGTAAAACCTTAAGTTATTTACTAATCATATGTTATATGTTAAATAGAAATCATATAAAGATTTCTTTTTTAATGGCTACCCTTTTCCCTGTTTGATTCTTTAGGTCAAAAAGTCCCTTCAGCAAAGTTCGAACTGGCCCCGGAAGGGGTCGGAAACGTAAAATCACTCTCTCCAGCCAATCAGCATCATCGTCAGAAGAAGGCTATTTAGAGCGAATAGATGGCTTGGATTTCTGCAGAGATAGCAGTGTTCCCTTGAAGTTCAACAAGAAAACCAAAGGGCTCATTGATGGCCTTACCAAATTCTTCACCCCTTCCCCTGATGGGCGGAAACCTCGAGGAGAAGTGGTGGACTACTCTGAGCAATATAGAATCAGGAAGAAGGGCAGCAGAAAGTCAAGCACTTCAGATTGGCCCACAGGTAAACCTTTGTTCACTCAGATCCTGAGTATTCCAGAAATGTGTTACTTGGAATAACACTGTTTATCTGGAATAGATTTATATTTGATTATTAAAAATTGGTTGTGTAATACAAGAATGTATTAAAGATATGTATTTAGATGATATTAAGGTGATAACTATGGCAGGACAAGTAGAAGCTCTTAGACAAAAGAAGATGCTATTTTGGTAGAACCATAAAGAATTTGCCTACAGAAATTTGAGTCAAGGGTAACTTTGTACTTCCTAAATTGTAAAAATGAATCATTTGATGAGCATCATGATGTTTACTTTATTTCTAGAAGGAAATTGGAAAGATCAAATGAAAAGACCAAAATATATGCAAATGTGATAAGGTCATTGATTTTTCTATTTCATATCTTGGCAAATATAGTTGTAATTATTCATGGATTATACTTTTAAAAGAGAGAAAAAGAGAACTACAGCTCCAGACCATTTTCTTATGTATCAGGCTAAGTTCCTAGCTTTCGTTTACTTATTTATTTATTTTTGAAATTAAATTTATTTAAATTAAAAAGAAAAACAACAAAAACAATTCACCGATTTCTCCCATTCCCCACCTCCTGCCTCTGGCAACCACCATCTGTTCTCTGTATCTATCAGCTTAGCTTTTTTTTTTAGATTCTACATATAAGGGATATATATGCAGTATTTGTCTTTCTCTGAGTTATTTCACTTAGCATATATAATACCTTTGAGGTCCATCCATGTTGTTGCAAATGGCAAGATTTCATTCTGTTTAAGGCTGAATGGCACTGTTAGACACAACACACACATGCGTGCACACGTGCACACACACACAAATTTCTTTATCCGTTCATCCATTAATGGACACTTAGGTTGCTTTCACATCTTGGCTATTATAAATAATACTGCAGTGAACATAGGGTGCATATATCTTTTTGAGAGTGTTTTTGTTTTCTGCATATAAATATCCTGAAGTGCAAGTGCTGGCTCATGGTAGTTGTATTTTAAATCTGCTTTCCATGTGGCTGCACCAATTTACATTCCCACCAACAGTACACAAAGGTTCTCTTTTCTCCACACCCTTGACAACACTTGTTATTTCTGGTCTTTTTGATAATAGCCATTCTAACAGGTGTGAGGTGATATCTCCATTGTGGTTTTGATTTGCATTTCCCTGATGATTAGTGATTTTGAGTATATTTTCATGTATCTGTTGGCCATATGTGTGTCTTCTTTGGAAAAATGTCTATTCAGATCTTCTGCCAATTATTTAATTGGATTTTTTGTTTTTTGCTATTGAGTTGTATGAGTTCTTCATAGATTTTGGATATTAGCCCCTTATCAAATATGTGATTTGCAAGTATCTCCCATTATGTAGGTTGCTTTTTCATTTTGTTGATGGTACTTTTGCTGTGCCGAAGCTTTTTAGTTTGGTGTAATCCCACTTGTTTATTTTTGCTTTTGTTGCTTTTAGTGTGAAATTAAAAAATCATTACCAAAACTTACATCAGGGAGCTTACTGCCTATGTTTTCTTTTAGGAGTTTTATGGTTCCAGGTCTTACATTCAAGTCTTAATCCATTTTGAGTTAATTTTTGCATATGTGTAAGATAGTAGTCCAGTTTCATTCTTTTGCATACAGCTGCCTAATTTTCCTAGCACCATTTATTGAAGAAATTTTCCTTTCCCTGTTGTATATTCTTGGCTCCTTTGTCATAAATGATTTGGCCATATATATGCATGGGCTTATTTCTGGGCTTTCTATTCTGTTCCATTGATCTATGGGTCTGTTTTAATGTCAATTCTGTACTGTTTTAGTTACTACATAGCTTTGTAATATAGTTTGAAATCAAGGAATATGATGCCTCCAGCTTTGTTGTTCTTTCTCAAGATTCTTTTGGCTGTTTGGGGTCTTTGTGATTCCATACAAATTTTAAGACAGTTTTTTCTGTCTCTGCATTACATGCTATTGGAATTTTGATAGAGATTGAATTGACTCTATAGATGACTTTGGGTAGTGTGGAATTTTAACGGTATTAATTCTTCCAAACCATGAGCACAGAATATCTTTCCATTTGTTTGTGTCATCTTCAGCTTTTTTCATTAATGTCTTACATATATAGAATGTCTTCATAATATATGGGTCTTTAACATCCTTGGTTAAATTTATTTCTAGGTACTCTTTTGATGCAGTTGTAAATGGGAATTTTTTCTTAATTTTTCTTTCTATTAGTTCATTATTAGTGTATAGAAATGCAACAGGTTTCTGTGTATTGATTTTGTATCCTTAACTTCAGTGAATTTTTGAGTTCTAACAGTTTTTGATGACATCGATCACCTGCAAATAGTGACAGTTTTAGTTCTTCCTTTCCAATTTGGATGCCTTTGATTTCTTTTTCTTACCAAATTGCTATGGCTAGGACTGCTGGTACTATGTTGAGTAAAAGTGGTGAGAATGGTCATCTTTGTCTTGTTCCTGATCTTAGGGGGAAAGCTTGCAGCTTTTCACTGTTGAGTGTGATGTTAGCTGTGGGTTTGTCATATGTGGCCTTTGTTATGTTGAAGTACATTCCCTCTGAACCTGCTTTGTTGAAAGTTTTTAATAAGTGGATGTTGAATTTTGTCAAATGCTTTTTCTGCATTTTTGGAGGTGATCATATGATTTTTTTTCCTTTCATTTTGTTAGTGTGGTGTATTACAGTGATTGATTGCAGATGTTGGACATCCCTGCATCTCTGGAATAAATCCCACTTGATTGTGGTGTATGATTCTTTTGATGTTGAATCATTAAATTCAGTATGCTAATATTTTGTTGATCTTTGCATCTATGTTCATCAAGGATATTGGCCTGTAATTTTCTTTTCTTGTGACGTCTTTGTCTGGTTTTGATATTAGTGTAATGCTGGCCTTGTAAAATGAGTTTGGGATATTTCCCTCCTCTGCTGTTTTTTGGAAGAGTTTGAGAAGGATTGGTATGTATTCTTCTTTGAATGTTTGGTAGAATTCACCAGTGAGGCCATCTGATCCTGGACTTTTATTTGTTGGGAGGTGTTTGATTACTGATTCAGTCTCCTTAGTTGTAAGTGGTCTGTTCAGATTTTCTATTTCATCATTATTCAGTCCTGGGTTGTATGTTTCTAGGAATTTACCCATTTATTCTAGGTTGTTCAATTTGTTAGTGTATAATTTGTTCATAGTAGTCTTGTGAACCTTTGTATTTCTGTGGTATCAGTTGTAAGATCTCCTCTCACTGACTTCATGCTTACATATCAGGCTAAATTCCCTAGTTTTCAAAGTAGGAAAGATCTGTGGGGAAGACTATTTAATGGTATAGCAGATAATTCAAGTGAGAGGAGAAAATTTTGATTAGCTGACTAGATAATTAAAGCTTAAACTTATCTCACTGCTGTTGAATGCCCTGGGTTTAGAGAACCTAACCTGAAGGAAGTAGAGAGGGCTCTAAAGGAAGTAGAAGAATGAGAATGGACTCTTGGATCACAAGAGTCAAAGGTATGGTGTTTCATATACTGTAAGAGAATTTCTTAACTTTGATTCCCTTTCCCTGAAGTCCCATTAGTGATTATATTCACTGCTTCTTCATTTCTGCCTAAATAAGTGGTTGATTAGTCTAGTACAACAAAGAAAATCCTCATCATTGTGAGGCCCCCCCCTTTTTATGCTGTATTGATTGGCTTTTCACCAGAGTGGCAGTCAACTAATTACTTGCTAAGCATTCAAGTACTTTTTCATGTCTTTACCGTTTATGTGACTATAGATAAGCTCTACTCTTAATCATGTTTATCTAAGAAAATATGCAAGCCATCAAGGTTGAACTCAGGAGGAAAAAATCTCATATAGCAAATCCTAATGAAAGGCATTTATGAATTGACCATTTCACTGGAGATGGATTATTAGAAGAATCTACTGAAAAGTTTTAGAAATAGAAGCTATCAGAGCAAATGTATAAAGTATGTGGAGAACCAATATTGAGCTTTAGGCATTGGTATGAGCTTTTGCTTAGTTGGCTCTGTTATTTTCTTTATGAATTGTAGAGTTTAAGGAACAGTCTGCACCATCTGATACAAAGCTGCTGGATGCTCTACTCGATCGGTGCCTGCATCTGTCTGTGTCATGCACTAGGGGGCATTAATACCGCATAGTATCTTTAGATGATATGTATTTTTTTCAGTTTGGAAATACTGTCAAAAGTGAGTCCTTGTCCTTTTTCTTATGCGAAATGAACAACAGACAGCCTGTATGTGCAGTTGATTAGAAAAGAACTGTCACTAATTGGTGTTTTCAGCCACATTCATACAAGCGGAAATGAGTCCATCAGCACTGCCGTCTTCATTCAGTTATCTACATAATTCTTGCCCCCCATACTCCTCTCACTAATTTCATTGTCCATTTGAGGAAGATGCATCATTTAGTGGATTATTACAATTTCTCATACTTATGTAGAGGATTATTATCTGTGATCCTTAGTTTTGTGGAGTTTGTGCTTTAAGAGGGCATCTAGAACGTGAGAAGAGTTGTTACTTCTTGACATCAGTAAAGGTTGCTATTTCGAAGGTTGTCTTTTTGCTGAGTTAAGAATGTGTCAGGGTTTTCATGATAAGACAGGTATAATATGTACATATTCTTTATTGACTTGTATCTTTCTAGGACTAAGTTTAATGCTATCATCTTCTGTTATATAAATAATATTAAGATCATCAGACTGAAATAAAGACAAATTCTTTCTAGTTCAGTATTACATAAGGATAGCATTAATAACACATGAGCTCTTTCTTTATGTGCAGACAATCAGGATGGCTGGGATGGCAAACAAGAGAGTGAGGAACGGCTTTTTGGAAGCCAAGAAATCATGACTGAGAAAGATATGGAATTATTTCGTGATATCCAAGAACAAGCACTGCAGGTAAAGTTGGATATTCACATGGACAATCAAATAATTTACAGGATTAATTATCTTGTGAGTAAAACCGTAATAGCAATTAATTTATCCATCTGACCTGTGAGTACATGTGGTTTCTGTATGTACATAGTTCTGCTGTTTAAGGTATTCCCTTCAAACCCGTGATAACTGCTTTGGTTTTGCAGGTAAATAAACACATTGCTTTGACTCTCAGTATTAAATGAGCTTGGTTTGTTAATTTTTTGTCTTATGTATGAAGTAGAGTTTGGGATTTGACCAACCATCAAACAAACAAAAAAGCAAGCTTAACTCAAATGATATAATACCCATATTCATTAGTTCAAGAAATATTAAATGTTTTTGTCTTAATCCTTTGTGAAATATAGCAAGCTCTGAATGCATAAACAGAAATTCTACTTGTGTGCCAGATGCTGGGCACGCAGAAGTGAATGAATGACAGGATCCCTTCTTAACTACAGTCTAGGAGAGACTTGTAAATAAATAATTCCATTATTGTGAAAAGTTTAATTGTAGAATACATAGTGTTTTGGAAGAATAGGGAACAAGCATCTATCTCTGCCTGGGGATGTCAGGGGGGATTCATTGAGGGAAATACTATTTGTGCTGGTATCAAGAATGTGTAGGAGTTTATCAAAATGACAAGAATGGGACCCCTTATAATAAGGAACAGAAGTGCTAAGACATGCTCAATTTTGGTAATAAATAAATTTCCATGGAGGATAAAGAACATAGGGTGTAGGTAATGGCAAGAGATGTGATTGGAAATGTTGAAGGGACTAGATCGTAAAGGCTTTCCTAGGTGTGTTCATTTACCAGTTGTCTTTTCCTTCTTTGTCACCAACTTACTGTGGAAGCCAAGTTAAATTTTCTTATCTTGAAAGTAAAAGCTTAAAAGGCTGATGCTGGAGATTCCTACTGTGTTCATGAGAATCTTTGAATTAGGAGACCCATTGGTAAATAGATGGTTTATGTAGGTCGTTATGTGAGTAGTTTTGAAAAATAAAACAATATAATATTCAGCAAACTTTTCCTCAGCATTTTTCTGTCTTATGATTTAACCAGGTATTGGCTTTGAGTCAGATGGACCTGGCTTCAAGTCTTGGTCTGTCATTTACTAACCTGTGCTTTGGGCAAGTTGCTTAACCTCTGAAGGGGTATTTCTTTTTCTACCAGTAAGTAAAACAAAGAATTACAGGTACTGTACTACATGGAGTTCAGTGGGAATTCAAAGGAGGGAGTAGTTAGCACTTCCTTTTTTGAAGAACTTTTTTCCAAGTGAGTTGCAGACATAGTGTTAATAATACCCCTTTACTCCTATTTACTTGTATGTGTTTTCTAAAAACAAATACATTCTTGTCCATGACCACAGGATGATCATCAAATCAAGAATTTAAGACAGATAAGTATATTACCTTATCTAGAAATTTTACTCAAATTTCACCACTTATACCCCTGCTGTTCTTTACAGTAAAAGAAAGAAGTGCCCTGGTCCACTCTCCAGTATGGATCCTGTATTTCATTTAGATGTTGTCATGTCACTTCGGTCTCCTTTAATCTGGAACAGTTCCTCAGTCCTTACCTTTCATGGCCTTGACATTTTTCAAGTATGCAGGACATTTATTTTGTCAGATGTCTGTTTCTTTGAGCTTGTTTTATATTTCATCGTGATTAGATTCAGGTGATACACTTTTGGCTGAAATACCATACAGGTGGTGTGTCCTCCTCTGTGCGTCATTTTAGGAGGTAGTATTCCTTTGTTCCATTACAAGTGATGTTAACTTTGATCACTTGGTTAAGGTGATATTCTGCCGCGTTGTCTGTAAAATTATTTTCCTTCTGTAATTAAGTATCTTGTGGAAATATACTTTCAGACCATGTAAATATCCTATTTCTCATCAAACTTTTACCCACTAGATTTAATAGCCAGTGATGAGTCTTGCCTGAAACTATTACTTTGTTGGTTGCCAAACAGATGATTTTCTAATTTCCAGCATTTGTTTTATTTAATTAATTGACATTCTACTGTCAGGAAGAGCTTTTCTTTCTTCCCATTTATTTATTCATTTTGTTTATACTTGTAGCTTTATTTGAAGAGTTATAATTCTTTGCTATTGTCATTTATTTTGATGCTAAAATTGTTCCAGATTTGGGCAGCTCTTCAAGCTGGCCCATGTCCTTTTGCCATGTCTTTGTCATTATTTTATTTACTTATTTATTTTGTAGTCAGAGATTGACATTTACTGTGATTTTAATGCCCACCCCACCTTTGACCTTTGTGTGTGTGTGTGTGTGTGTGTGTGTGAGTGTGACTTTATCCAGTTTATTCAATTCATTTGGTGGTTTTTAGAAAATGAGACCTAATTGACATAAAACATTGTATTAGTTTCAGGTGTGCAACATGTTTTGATATTTGTATATTCCATCATTCTTAATTACTTGTGGCCACAGCACTATGTTTAGGTTCTTGTTGTTCTAGCTATAGATCTGGCCATTTCTCTAGGAATCCGTGGTTCCTTTTAGTGGAGAATGGCTGTTCTGTCCTTTTACTTGGTCAGGCCCAAAGAGGTGTCATCCTTGATCTTTTTCTCTCTACTCCATATTCAGTCTCATCAGCAAATCCTAATCGTTCTACCTTTAAAATATATACAGAATATGACTACTTCTTACCCTCCCACCTTTACCACTTTAGTCTAAGCCACAAATATCTCTTGATTAGGCTGTTGTAATGTCTCTGGACTAATCTCCTTGCTTCTCCACAATCTCTAGTCTGTATTCTTTACACAGGGACCAGAGCAAATATCTTGCAACTCAAGCTGGATCATATCACTCCTCTGCTCAGAAAACTCTAATGTCTTTCAGTCTCATGTAGTGTTTTTAAAAACCAGTCTTTACTATTGTTTTTTTTTATTTTGGTATCATTAATATACAGTTAAATGAGCAACATTGTGGCTACTAGATTCCCCCCATTATCAAGTACCCACCGCATACCCCATTACAGTCACTGCCCATCAGTGTAGTAAGATGCTATACAATCACTACTTGTCTTCTCTATGCTATACTGCCTTCCCTGTGCCCCGCCCCCCACTACATTATGTGTGCTAATCGTAATGCCCCTTATTCCCCTTCTCCCTCCCTTCCCACTCACCAACCCCCAGTCCCTTTCCCTTTGGCAACTATTAGTTAGTCCATTCTTGGGTTCTGTGAGTCTGCTGCTGTTTTGTTCCTTCAGTTTTTGCTTTGTTCTTATGCTCCACAGATGAGTGAAATCATTTGGTACTTGTCTTTCTCCGCCTGGCTTATTTCACTGAGCATAATACCCTCTAGCTCCATCCATATTGTCGCAAATGGTAGGATTTGTTTTCTTCTTATGGCTGAATAATACTCCGTTGTGTATATGTACCACATCTTCTTTATGCATTCATCTAATGATGGACACTTAGGTTGCTTCCATTTCTTGGCTATTGTAAATAGTGCTGCGATAAACATAGGGGTGCATATGTCTTTTTGAGACTGGGAAACTGCATTCTTAGGGTAAATTCCTAGGAGTGAAATTCCTGGGTCAAATGGTATTTCTATTTTGAGTTTTTTGAGGAACCTCCATACTGCTTTCCACAATGGTTGAACTAATTTACATTCC
Source organism: Smutsia gigantea (assembly GCA_032199065.1). Lineage (NCBI taxonomy): Eukaryota > Metazoa > Chordata > Mammalia > Pholidota > Manidae > Smutsia > Smutsia gigantea. The sequence continues at coordinate 121,868 of JAVSCE010013611.1, read as the reverse complement.
CACCAGCAGTGTAGGAGGGTTCCCCTTTCTCCGCATCCTTGTCAGTGTTTGTTGTTTCTATTCTTTCCTGTGTTGGCCATCCTAACTGGCGTGAGGTAATATCTCATGTGGTTTTAATTTTCATTTCCCTGATAATTAGTAATGTGGAGCATCTTTGCATGTGCCTGTTGGCCATCTGAATTTCTTTGGAGAATGGTCTATTCATATCCTCTGCCCATTTTTAAATAGGGTTATTTGCTTTTTGGGTGTTGAGGTGTATGAGTTCTTTATATATTTTGGATGTTAACCCCTTGTCAGATATGTCATTTCCAAATATATTCTCCCATACTGTAGGATGCTTTTTGTTCTGCTGATAGTGTCCTTTGCTGTACAGAAGCTTTTTAGCATGATGTAGTCCCATTTGTTCCTTTTTGTTTGTTTGTTTCCCTTGCCCGAGGAGATGGGTTCAGGAAAAAAGTTATGTTTATATTCAAGAGATTTTTGCCTATGTTTTCTTCTAAGAGTTTTATGGTTTCATGACTTACATTCATATCTTTGATCCATTTTGAGTTTACTTCTGTGTCGGGGGTTAGACAATAATCCAGTTTCATTCTCTTGCATGTAGCTGTCCAGTTTTGCCAACACCTTTACCATTGTTTTTAAGACCCAGTCTGACCTTGGGCCTGCCTTCTTTGGCTGCTCGCTTCCCACTGTGGCCCTTGTTCACTCTTCTCCAGCGACAGGCCTCCTCCTCTTCCTCAGACATACTGAGTTTGCTCCTGCCTTGGAGCCCTTGTGTTTACTGCTCCCTTCATCCAAATTGCCTTTCTTCCAGTCTCTAGTGCTCACTGCTCACTCCTTTTAGGCTTCTGCTCATACATCGCCTTATCAGAGAAGCTTTTCTTAACTCCCAGACTGAAAGAGTCTATACTCATCCTTACCATATCACTGTTTATCCTCTTACCTGCTTGATTTTCCTAAAGAGTACCTGTCACTTCTTGAGTTTAAATTATTTATTTCTAGAATGTCAGTGCCTTGAAAACAAGGACTTTCTTTTTTGTCACTGTGGTATATCAAATACTTGGAATATAGTAAAAACTCAGTAAATATTAATGGGTGGATATTTTAATGGAATTTCCTGCTGGCAGAAATGGGGCAGCTAGTTGGAATCACAGGAATGTGAAGAGAACAATGACTAGGAAGAGTTAAAAGGGGTACTGAGCCTTGCTCAGGTCCAGTGGAGACAATATAAATTTGTGTTGAGCAATAATTGGCTAATTGTATGTTTCTTCCAGCATTTTATTAAACTTGTGATTATCCATGGATGTATCTGGCACCAAGGAAAGAAACAGCTGAATATTTAAGTCTAATTTGTGCTTACTTCCATTACACTAAAATTTGATGATGATATTTCTCCATGAGGTTCATTCATTTAGTATTCATGTGCCTGGCATGGTACAAGAGCTGTAGGATGAACAAGAAGATAGACTCTGCCTTCATGAAGTTTTCAGCCTTCTGCTTGAGACAGACAATAAACATCATACAAATAAATCTATGACTACAAATTGATAATAGGAAGAAAATAAGAATGTAATGAGAGATTATAACAAGTGTTTCCTATTCTAGATTGCTGGGAGTTGGCATTCATCTTTTAAGGAAGTAATAATTTACACACAGACCTAAATGATGAGTAGAAAGTCAGCAAGGCAAAGAGTTAGAGAAAAGAATGTTCCAGACATAAGGGGGCCTTATGCCTGTGTAAATGTCTTGAGACATAAGAGAACTTCATTAATTCGAGGAGCTGAAAGAAGGCCAGTGTAACTAGAGTCCAGTGAATAAGAGTCACACAAGATGAAGCTGGGGAAATAGGCTGAGGGGTTTGTATTGTAATTGTAGTGGGAATCCACTGAATGCTTTTTATGCAAGGAAATAGCAGCATCAGATTCGCTTGAAAATTTTTTCCTGGCCACTTTATGAACAGTGGGTTGGAATTAGGCAAGAATGGAAGCATAGAAACCAATTTAGAGGCTTTTTCAGTGATCTAGGAGAAAGAAGACAGTAGCTTATACTAAAAAAGTATCCGTGGAAATGGGAGGAAAATGGGTGGCTTTAGAATATATTTTAGAGATGGAATCAGCAGCACTTGGTGATAGATTTGATGTATGGTCTGAGAAACAAAAGGGCATCAAGGATTACTTCCAGGTACTCTCACTTAACATAATGGAGAAAGTGGGTAGAAGCCAGTTGGGAAAGCTACTGTTTGGATTAGATGATGTTTTGAATAATAAAAGCATTCATAAAGATAATGCAGAATCATTCTGAGAGCCTAGATACTGTTTAGTAGAAATTGCTTCAACCTTTGTTTCAGAAATTTTGCAGGAAGATTTTATTATAGGGTCTCAGGCAGTTTTACAACTATACTAGTAAAAGATAAATAACAAAGGAGTTAATATTGGAGTCCATCCAACCAACAAACCATCATTTACTGAATGTCCTCTTGCTTCTGGAGACTACACTAGGTGTAGGGGCTAGGAGCCGGTCATGGAACCTACCAACAATTAGGAAATGTTCTCAAGCAAATGCAGTGTTTGCTTGTTGTAATTATCTTGAGTAATTAAATTTTGTGTGGCATATTATCTAAGTCAAGAATTTTTGAAATGTTTAGCAAGATTTTTATCAAAAGGGTCATCCATTAATTGGTTCTGATTTTTTTTTTAATTTTTAGATAAGTAAGGATAGGGTTTGCCTGGTATTGTGTTCCATCAGCTATACAATGAACACTTTCATAAAAGAGATCAACCTCTGAAAAGAAAAACACAAGCATAAAAATTTAGTAATGTAGGCCTTTGTTCTGAAATTTTGTTTCAACAGTGATGTTATGAATTTGGAAGAAATGGTTCTTAAAAGGTTCATCACCAGAAAGAAGTATTTATATTGAGCTCAGTCTGTTAGAGCATTAACAGCCTTCTTGAAATATATAGAATTATTTTTACCTAAAATATCACCAAATAACAATTATATTTCCATATTTAAACAGAGCATTGTTTTAAGTCTGTGTAGGCTATTAAAATGATTTTCTTCTTCACATAAAGAATTGAACAGTTGTTAGAAATGTAATAAACTAGGTGAAACAACTCTCTTAACCCTATGAGGTAAAGATTGTTATCCCCATTTTCCATATAAGGAAACCAAGATTTTCAGTTGAGTGACTTTTTGAAGTTATATAACTAGTAATTGCAGGGATGGAATTAGAATTTAGGCTTGTGTGCCTTCAAATCCTGTGTCCTTAATCCCAATAACATCCTGCATTGTCCTGTAAAAAAATGTTACGGAGGCATCTGAATCATAAGGCATGTACAGAATGCAAGTAGGGAAAGGCAAATAGGAAAATAAATAGCAAACAATGAGAGAGAGGACCAATTAATGTAATTTGTTGCTGTATTAAACAATATTGTTTATTATATATGTTCCATATGTTTATACTTTAATAAGATTAATAAAAATTGATGTGTACGGGGAAGGCAGTATAACACAGAGAAGACAAGTAGTGATTCTATAACATCCTTCTACACTGATGGACAGTGAATGGAATGGGGTGTGTGGTGGGGACTTGATAATAGGGGGAGTCTAGTAACCAGAATGTTGCTCATGTAATTGTATATTAATAATAGCAAAATTTAAAAAATAAAATTAAATTAAAATAAAAAATGCTTAAAAAAATTGATGTGATCTGAGAGGATCACAGAAGAAGCAGGCTTAAAGGATGATTAGCATTTAGGTAGATGGAGAGAAGAGTGAGGGTTTACCAAGTGGAGTAAACAACATTAACTTCAGTTTTGAGGAATAAATGACAACTATAAACACCAAGATATTGTGATTATTGGTTCAATCAGATCAACAAATATTTGAGGACCTACTATGTGCCGGTCACACTGTGGAGATGATGTAGGAAACACAATAGCTGCCCATAAAGGTGTTATAATTCAGGCAAGCAGTCCTTGATTTACAGGGCCCTGTGTTAATGGAAACTTGTTCATGTCAAAATCATCTCCATGCCTTTCTTCACTTCTGTGGTGACTGAGATTATCTCAGTTCCCAGGTGCATAGGTTTAGCTAACATGGTACCATGCAAAGTGAGGACTGCCTGTAGTTTAATTAGTTGAAGAGATAAAACCGGGTGGAATGTTTATCAGGCAATGGTGAGAAATAGGCTGAGTCACTAGTATAGTACAGGGCTGGATTCTTGAGGATTTTGAAAGCTACTAAGAGGACATTGGTCTTGGCATGCCAAGATTTTAAGGTATTCCCATGCTATTGGAGTGTTTTGTCCTTGGTACTGGGGAAATCTGAGAGGGGAATGGAGGCTGTTTTAGTCTTAAGGCATGTAACCATTAATTGTAAGTTATATATCAAAGACAGCTGAGATGTATTTTGCATTCGTTCATTTGACAGCTTAGCACAGTTTTACTGAGTATTTATTAAGATAGTGGTTAAAAGCCTAGGTATTAGAAACAGCCTCCACACTCTGAAATCCTATCTCTGCTGAGTGACCTTGGTCAAACAAGTTATTCAGTAGATTTATTGAAAGGATTAAATGACTTGATACTTGCAAATGCTTAGTGTGTCATTCATGTAGTGAGTACTAGGTACATGCTAGCTTCTGCTAGCTATCTTAGTGACAGGTGCTAGAAATACACAGATAAATGGAGAGTGTGTCTCTGCCCCATTTGAGACATTTATAGCAAATAATTAAAGCCATACTCCTTTACTATGTGCCTGGTGCTACATTCAACATTATATATCCTTTATTTTGCATTTAATGCAGACTTGGTATTGCTTGCTCCCATTTTACAGATGAAGGAATTGAAGCCTTAAAAGGATTATCTTACCTAGAGTTTTATAGCTTTAGGTGTTGGAGTCAGTATTTGAACCCAGGCAGTCTGACTCCAGATCCTTAATTCTTTCTTTATGGGCTAGTACTACCATAGAGATACACATAACATGTGAGGAGAATGAATAGGAAAGCATCTGTCTGGGAAGGTTAGGGGAGTCTTCATGGAGAAGGTGAGGTTTGAGCAGGCTGTTTCAGGACTGAGTAAGAATTTATTGTTGCATAAGAGGATGAGGGCATTTCAAACAGAACAGTTTTGGGGGGAGAAAGCTTATGGAACCCATGGAGCCACATGTAATTTGGCTGGAGTTGAGTAAGATGACGTTAAAAGTTAAGTATGGACTAGATCATAAAGATCCTAGGGTCTGTGTTAAGGAGTTTGTACTTTTATTTTTTAGTTACAGTAGCTCTTTAAATAGTAGTTAAAAAGCTAAATAGTTAAATAGTTCTTGAGGAGCTACTGAAGAATTGTTAAAAATAGGGTGATGTGATTGTATTAACATTTAAAAACTCAGTGCTGGTAAAACAGTGAGCAGTGGATTGAAGCTCTGAACAAGGACATCTAGCAGTCCAAAGATTACAATAGTCAGGATGAGAAGTGATGAGGGCGGCTTTGAGAAACATAGAGGATAAAATGGAAAGATACAGTGTTGGGGTGGGGGGAACCAGTAGATCTCCCAGTGTTCCTCTATTTTGAGTAGGGGATGATACGAAATGTGGGAGCTTTTTTAGGTGGAGGAGGAGACCACGCTTACATTAATGGGGGCTTGTGTGAAATGTAAAGTGGAGAACATTTGTAGCCTTTGTATATATGGATATGGAGTTCAGGAGGGCTTTGAGTAGGGGATTTGCCAGGTTTTTAGCACAAAGGTGATAGATAAAACTACATAGGTAATAGCTGAAGTTGTCATCATAGGTAACATTCATTTAACATAAATGTTACTGGGTACTGGTTACGGCATGCCAAACATTAGAGAGACAACAGTGAACAAATCAGATTTTTCAGGAAAAAATCCTTATCTCAGGCCTTACGGTTTAGTTGGGATGGGATGGGTTAAAGTAAGTGGTATGCCATGTAGTAAGTAGTGTTATGGAGAAAAAAAAGGGATGGAGAGAGAATTCAGAGTGAAAGGATGGATTTGTGCAATTTTAAATTGTTGGGTTAGGGACTGTCTATCTGACATTTAGCAGAGATCTGAAAGAGGTGAGGGAATGATGAACCGTGTGGGTATCGAGGAGATAGACTACAGGCAGGGGAGCAGAAATGCCAAGGCCCTGCGCTAGGATTTGTGCTTGGCTCAGGCAAGGAAATGTGAAAAGGCCAGTGTGGTCAGAGCCACATAAGCATGAGAGAGAATGGAAATTAGGTAATGAGAGGACAGAAAGGCAATTGAAGGCCTGATTTTGTAGGAACCATGGCTCTTACTCTGAGTGAGATAGGAACCCTTGGATGATTTTGAGGGAAAGAGTGACAGGTTTTAACAGGATTACACTGGCCTCTCTGTAGATCAAGGGAAGAAATGCAAAAGCAGGGAGAGCCTAGGATGCTACTAGCATTATCCAAGTAAGAGATACAGTGGTTGGATCATTGCACAGTGATAGAATTGGAATTCTGATTTTGTTCTGAAGGTGGGCGCATGACGGTATGCTGATGGATTGGATGGCTATGAAAACAAGGAGTTAAAGACGATGCCAGAGCACAGTTGGAGGAGGGCGTTGCCATTTACTGAGATATTAGAGATTACAGGAGAAGTGTGTTTGAAGAAAAGATTAGGAATTTATTTTTGGATATGTTAAACTTGAGATTCCTATAAAGCATTCAAGAGAGAAGATACCAAGTAGACAATGGGATATATGTGTCTGTAGTTTAAAGTACAGGTCTGGGCTGAATATTTAAATTTAGGACTGTCAGCAAGTTAGTGGTGGTATTTAAAGGAGTGAGACTAGTTGATATCACCAAAGGAGAAGAGAAGAGCTTTGAGGAGTCTTCAGATATTCCATTTAGAGATTGGAGAAACTGAAAAGGAATGGCCAAGGAGGATGTAGGAAGGTAGGAAGAAAACTTGGAAATTGTAGTTCTTTGAAGTCAAATGAAGAAAATGTTTCAAGAAGGAAGGAATGGAAGATTGTGCAAATTGATCAAATAAAATGAGGACTGCAAACTGACCATCAGATTCCCATTTAGTAACTTGGAGGTGATCTTGAGCAATAGTTCCCACAATGAGGGAGAGGGAGGGTGAAAATGGAGTAGGTTCAAGAAGGAATGCGAGAAGAGTAATTGGTTATATAAGTAATATACAGCCACTCTTTTGAGGTATTTTGCATGAAGGGGAGCAGAGAAAGAGACAGTAGTCAGATGATGTGAGGACAAAGAAAGATATACTTTTTAAATTTAATACAGGAGAAATAATATTTAGATGCTGATCTAGTCGATAGAAACTGGATGACCCAAAAAAGAGAAGGGAATATTGTTGCAACAGTGTCTTTGAGTGAGTAAGAAAGGATGTAGTTTAATACACAGTGGAGGCACTGGCCAAGGATCGGAGCACAGACAGTTTAACGATAGTATTAAGGAAAGGCAGGGTGTGTGGGCACAGAGGGGTGGACATACAGATGTGGCCACTGAAAGCCATGGACTTTCTCTTTTGATTGCTTAGTGTTCTAGTGTAGTAGAAAGCAAAGGCATTGGTTCAAAGAGAAGATGGGATAAGACGTGTTGGAGGCTTGAGACAGGAGAAAGTATGAAATAATCTTTTAGGAGAATGGGAGAGTAAATGATAGGGAAGCATCAAGGGCCCATTTAAAGTTAGTGGTTATGAATTATAAATTGAGGCTAGTCAGCAGGTTCTGTGTTTTTCTCCAACCGTGTTCAGATTTGAGGGTAATAACTTGGATTATGTGGAAAACTGAATTTAACCAGAGTTAGGATTTTGTTGTTGAATCAGGAGATAAAGACATTAAGGATATATGCAAAGATGAGGTACAGTGAAAGACCTTGGAATTTCAGCTGGATAAGGGGAAGGAAGTCGTATGGAGGTGAAAAGCTGGTAGAATTGCTGGGTTAGAGGCTTTATGGAGAGAAAAGGTATGAGGGCTGAACACAGAATTCTAGATTGTATCAGTATTTAATGGTAAAGCAAAGGAGATGTCTGAGTGTAGATGAACAAAAAATGTAGGGGAAGAGAGTAGTAGTCTCATTACATTTACAGTAATGAGATCCAGGGTCCTGAAAACTTAAGAAAAATTATTGTGATCAAATATACATAACATGACATTTACCATCTTAACTATTTTAAGAATACAGCTCAGTGGCATTAAGTACATAATACATCGTTGTGCGGCCACAACATCTGCAGAGCTTCTTTGTCTTCCTGAACTGAAACTCTGTACCCATTAAACAAAAACTCCCCATTTTTCTCTGCCCCAGCCTCTGGTAATCACCGTTCTTGCCAGGTTATCAGCACATTTTTTACACATACTCTTAACCTTTTTTATCTACCTTCTGTTTATAAAGAAAACAATCTTTATGCCCCATCCCTGCAGTAATCTGAACCATTACACTATCTAAAAGAAAAAATAACTTGTAAAGCTTTTATGACTTCCACACCAGCAATTCAAATACAAGCCATTGCTAACAACTAAAAAAGATCACGTTTTAAAACCTTAAAATGAGGGCTCAAGTGGTTTATTTTACTTAGTATAATGTCTTCAAGGTTCATGCATGTTGTAGCATATGTCAGAATTTTCTCATCAGAATATATATATATATCACTTGGTTTATGTGTACACCCTGAATATTTATCTGCCCCTTCATTGTTGGGCACTTGGTGTGCTTTCACCTTTTGGCTGTTGTGAATAATGCCGGTGAACTGGTGATGTGAATATGGGTGCTGCTGTGAACATGGATGGACAAATGTCTCAGTCCCTGCTTTGAATTATTTTGTGTATCCAGAAGTGGTATTCCTAGTTCATGTGGTAATTTTATGTTTTAAGTTTTTGAGGAGCTGCCATACTGTTTTCCACAGTGGCTGTGCCATTTTACATTTTCACCAATAATGCTCAAGGATTTCAGTTTCTCCACATCCTTGCCAAAACTTGTTATTTCCTTTTTTTGTTTTGTTTTGATTTTTTGATAGTAGCCGTCCTGATGGGTGTAAGGTCATATCTCATTGTGGTTTGCATTTGCATTTCCCTAACTATTAGTAGTTTTGAGGGTCTTTTCATGTGCTTATTGACCATCTGTATATCTTCTTTGGAGAATGAAAAATAAATTAAAACTCATTTTACAGTAATTACCTAAACTCAGTTGGCAAAATGTGATCTGAACAGACATGAGACTATATATGTTCTTTACTTATCCCATTTAATGTGAATATTCATATGCTTTCTTAAAGAAATATTAATGTGTCTGATTGTGGAGTGTTGCCCCATTCTGCCAGGGCTGGTGATTTAAGATACTTACATGGACTGTAATGCTGTCTGACATCAGAAAAACTCAGGATTCCAAAGCACATTCTATTCCAAGTGTTTAGGATAGTAGTCTGGGCTTATAGCTTCATGTCTATAGAAAACTAAGTTCCAGTTCAAAAGAATTTTCACATAAACTTTGGGAATTCAGAATGTTAATTAGGTGAGGGTTACCTGTACTTCCTATTTCATCTCTACCCATTTGTTCTTCTCCATCTTTATGCTTCAGTCTTGGTACTCCTGTCCTGGAGGTTTTTTTGCCTCTTAACTTCTCTGAGCCTTGTTTTCGTTTCCATCTACAATACGGGCATATTGTTTCTATTTGGAGGGATGGATTGTGGGGATTAAATGAGATAATATAAGACACAGAGCCTGGCACCATAGGTGCTTCACAGATGCTGGTTTTCTCTATTCTTTAAGTTTATGCTTCCCTCATTTTTGGAGCTTGTGAACTCATTCTTACATATCTCTTTCATCATGTAACTTATAATTCCTAATGGATGGAATTATTTTTTATTATAGTGTTTCCATGGGAAAATGTTCAATACTAGAAAGATATCTCTTCTTCCCACAGTTCACATCCTCATACTGATAGTAAGGGTACAATCCTGGACTTGGGGGTACCCCAAGAAAGGCTCTGTGTATTGGAAATTGGAATTAGGTAAGTCGTTGAATTGAACGGAGTTTTTGTACAAGGGTAGTAATTCTTTTCTCATAAACTGCTAGTAATACAAATTTCATTATCTAGAATAGGCATATTTAAAGTTATCTTTTGGTTTAGCCCAATTACTAGCTCATTTAGTGCCTCCCTTACTTTCATAGATTAAGAGGTCCATTCTAGCCTAGAATATATGTTAGCTTTTAAAGATTTCGGCCTGTTCACATAAGAAGAGGTCACAAGTGGCAGAACTTCAGTTAGAAGTATTTTGTGCTCTTGATTACAATGGATACCTACTGCTTTGGGAAGTTCTGTGTTTAATGAAAGAGTATTTTGGCTGAAATTTAAAATGAAGACCTCTCAAAGGTGATCTTGTAATTCAGATTTGCCAGTTTGGTGTTGGCAAGGACTGGGCTGACAGTGCTTTATAGAGCCTTTGCCAATTTGTATACCTTGGTAAAGGGAAACACACTGGCTCACAGGTTGTCACCAGGGAGTTGGAAGTGGAGGACAGCGGTGGGTATGCGCATGTGCCAGAGCATTTCACAGTGCGGACGGTTGAGGGTAGGTCGGGACATCTGCCGCGAGTCTAATTTTACACAGGTTCTCTTTGTTGCGGTGATGTGCAAACAATTATACTGGAACTGGGTATCCAGCTTCATGTCGGGCATCCACCTGGAAGAGCACCAGGCAGCTGATGGGAGAGCCCTCAGACGGCAGGCAGAGTCACAGCAGGTGCCTGTTGGCAGCTTGTGGGACTCCTATTTGCTCCTTGGCTCAGGAAGTGAGAGTTGGTTTCTGATATTTGGTTATTCTGATATTTTCTATATTACTGTTGTTATTTTGAGCTGTGAAGATAAGTTAAAGATACTAATTTTATGAATTAGAATACTTGACTCTAGAATGTAGTTTAAAAAACTGTTATTAAAACCTTTTTATAGAGTTCTATTTAGGTTTTGAGAAATGAAAAAACCTTAGTTTAACTCTGTCTTGTGTATGTCCTTGTGATTTTTGTAATTGGAAGAGCCCCAGTACTCTTGGTGTCATAACACAGTTTATCCAACTAATAGATGTTTGTCTTTTGTTTTGAGGTGTCTAAGGAACAGGTTGAGGTTTCACCTGGCTGTATTCCAGTATGAAACCTGAGATAAGTCCCTTGGCCTTTTATTAAAGGGAATGGTTAGAAAGACGAGGGACAGTTCTCAAGTTAGTTGTGGGTGAAGAGGCTTCTTCCTTAAATTAATTTATTTATAAAAATAGTGAATTCGAATCTCCAATCTTTTTAGTTTTGTTAGAAGTTGTGTAGGTGTGTGTCTGTCTGTGGGCTCTAACAACGGGGGCTTTTAATAATCTCTCAGTGGTTTTTAAAACATGAGGTTGAAGGATAACTTGGATTATTCTTTTGATGAAGTTATTAACATTTGTGTTTGATTAGCTAACTTCCAACCTTGTCTTTTTAAGTCATTTAGTATTCATAGAGTATCCATGATAAATATATACATACATACATATATTAGATATTATACATGTAACATACATACATATATATGTATATATGAATTGGGTGCAGAGCGAATCAAATTGCCCTTGAATTTATGGTTTTAAAACCTGATCTTTTTAGTTATTAACAGCGGCTTATATATGGATTGCTGGTATGGATGTCACAAAGGCTTTACGAGTTATTTTTTCTTTTAGATAGTGTAGTTCAGGTTATTGCAGGGATGGGGCAGAGAGATTAATTTCATTAAGATGAGAAGGTAGATAAAAGGGATAATAGTATATGTAAAACAGTATTTTTTTCTTTGTCGAATCTGTGAAGAGCTACTAATGAAGAGAATTTTATAGGTAACATAAAATGAAGGTTCTTTCAATAACTTGTTTTGCCTAATTATTTTTATGTTGTTCTTAAATACCAATGTAACCAAAGCAGAAAAGCATTCTTTGCTCTGTGTGCTCACATATTCAGTAGGCCATCTCCGTTGTTGTCAGTGGAGACGGTACATGTCTTCCCTGGGCAAGTGTGCACAGCCTTCCCCCACGTTAAGGTGATTTTTTATCTTACATTCCACAAATGACCGCAGTTTCTCTTTGATAACTCAGTTTTTAAGGGAGTGAGTTCAGTTGAGTAAAGTATTTGCTATATTATTAAATATGGAAAATGCAGTGAACCATCTGTGTTTGGTTCTAAGAGATTTATTCACATTTTTGTTCTTCATTTGGGTGCTTTATTTACAGAATAATACAGCTTATTCCAAAACTTGTTAGTTTCTTTCTGGCTTTTTTTGTTCTGTAGAATTCTGAGAAGACATCATTTAGATTCAGATCTTTTTTTTTTTTTTTCTCTTTCTCGGTGTATTTAATTTAGCTAACTTTTGTAATGTATTTTTTGAATGCACAGAAAGTTGGAGTGACTGGTCCGCCTGATCCACAAGTGCGCTGTCCCTCTGTCATTGAGTTTGGGAAATATGAAATTCACACCTGGTACTCCTCCCCATATCCTCAAGAATACTCAAGGTATGTTTTGAGAGCCCTTTACCTTCTGCTTTGGAATCATACAACTCCAGCATGAGAAGGGCTGTTCTGGGCCTGTTCATCCTTTTTACATTCAAGGAAACTTGTAGCCTCTAAATGTCCCTAATAGCAGAATACTTTGGCAGCCACTTCATCTCAGTTGGCTTTAGATTTTCTCTCCTGTAACCTGTCCAAAAGCTATTATTTAAAATTGGAAAGCTGACACATGGTCAGAATGAAAGGGAAATATCTTCAAGAGAAAGTTACCTTCATACCTCACACTAAGACTTTTTTAAAAAAAGAAAATGAGATTCTTACATTTAACTATAAATAAAGTTTCAATGAGTAGCCCTTCAACTTTTTATAAATTAAAAACGTTGGTGAATAATTTGTTTTCCCAGGAATAATTGGACAAATTTACAAAATTATAAAGTACAGATATAAAAAGTGATTAGTCACCAGGTTTTGGGGATGAGGCCATGTGCTTAGTGAAGCCAACTTGGTTTCATGACTCAACTCTGATATTTAGAAGCTGTGTAAACTTAGGAGTAACTCGACTACTCTGTGCCTCAGTTTCCCCATCTGTAAAGTGAGGACTAGATAGAATTTACCTCATAAGCTTTGTTGTGAACATTAAATGAATTAAAATGTGAATCTCTTAGAAAATGGTAACTGCTCAAAAATGCCAGTTATTCTTGTTTTCCTTTAGGGTTAAAATTAAAAGAGTTGAAAATAAGATTTGGTCAAAAATTAAACAGTGTTTTATCATTTGAAGTACATCAGTCACATTAATGTTCTCTTTAATCTGTAAACCACTTCTGCCTCAGTTTCCCCATTTAGCAGGGTATTGCAATTAATAAGTTGTGGCGCTCTGTGGCTTAAACACATGTTCAAAGTACTCTCATATGACTTTTAAACCCACCTAATTACATTGCTGGTCCAAAATATTAGCAAAAATAATCATAGCAACATTAATTTATTTAGTGCTTTCCAGTATACAAGGTACTTTAACGTGGATTATTTCGAAGAAGCTCGGAATGGATCAGCATATTTGTTAAAAAACTAAAACCCAGTATTTTTTTTTTTACCTCTTCCTTCCATTTAATTTGATAACTTGCTTATCTGGTTTCCAAGTCTAGCAGAAGTAGAAAAATAGGAGTGAGAATGTTGTTACAGATACAAACCTCAAGGGACAGAAGGAAGAAGAAAGCAAAGCTCTGGGGAACTAACACACAAGCTCATGAAACGCAGCAACTGAGAGCCACTTACTGTGGGGTCAGTTAGCCCTGAACACTGACTAGAGCTATAAGGCATCATTCTGTTTATATCATGGAGTAACAGCTAATCTGAGTTTGGGAAAAGAAGATAAAGTTACATGTTGTTACCCATTTATATTCTGTTTATACGTTAAAAGAGGGCAGGAAGTTCATCAGCTACCTACAGGACTCAGGTATTCAAGGTAGTTTATTCCTCAGGAGTTCTGGATAGTGAAGATACTGTATGATCGAGAGGATTTAACTTCTTCAGCAGCTTTAAAATAAATTATTGTTACTGTTTTTGTAGTAAGCTCTTTGTAAGCTGTCCAAATCACAAGAGTGTTCTTTCAGATGAGAAAGCTTGTTGAATGTGTGTATCATCTGTTCTGTGGATTATAGTACAGAGAGATTGGAGCCACGGGCACCTCTACTCAAGGGGAGGAGAGGAAATTCATTGATTCAGGAATAGAATTAAAGAGCCAGACAGACTCAGCACTTGCTTTTCAAGAGAATGATAATGGGACCATGAGGCTGTTGTCTTTTTAAGACATTAAAAGGCTTCATTAAAAATGTTGCTTTTTGTTCAGATGAGATTGTCACTAGAACTGGATTTCTTAATCAGGTTTGAGGGAATTTGTTTTCAGTGAAGGGGTAAATATTGCCAGTATAAAAATAAATAGCCAAAAATGTACAATAGAAATCATAATAGCAAGCAGCAATGGGATATAAACTGTAAAATTCATCAACTTTCTTAAGTAGAATTTTAGACATTTTCGATACACTTCCTTATCCATTGTGGAAGGTTCCCTGAATTTTCTATCAGCATATATTCTGTAATTTAGTTTGTTCTTTAGTAATTAGGACATTTTTTTTCTATCTGTGTATTCATAATTCTCTTAAGTTATATTTTTAAAAACTGTATTTAATTATTTAATGAGTTTAAGCAATCTATTTTATGAGTTTAGGCTTGTTTTACTTCTGAGTTCTTTTAAACTTGAGCTGACTAAAATGTTCATAAAGATCTTGTTTCTCAAATAGTAAGACTATATCCTTACTTTATTAATAATTATTTATTCTGTACTAAATTACTTCTAAGTTATTTTCTTCATACTAAAGGTTTTGAACACCTTTTAAAAAATTCCAAATCCCAAGCATGCAAAAACAGAGCAGCAGGAGCAAACAAACAAGATCCCAAAAGGAAGTCTTACAGGAAGTGGATGCATTATTTCCCATAATATCCAGATATTTGTATGTACATTGCATATTAAGAAATCTTGCATCCTGACTAAAATAAAATGAAACAACAGTGAAGCAATAATGCTGCTTCATTTGGAGGAGTAATTGATTAAGTCTCAGACACTGAAGGGTATAAATCAGTGTTAACCCTAAGTTTCTCTGAGAAGGCCATGTGGTGCTCACACAGGGCAGACAGGCTTATAGAAAACACTATATTGCCATTAAAAAACATGGCATAGATGGGCAGAAGGCAAGAGTAACTTGGGGTCATGGGATATCTTCTACTCCTAAGCTGTTTAAAACTTAACTTCATAGTAACCTCTTTGCTGCAAGATCGTATTGAGGTTCTAAAGGGCAGATTCCCTGTAATTGAGTAGCTTAGGCAGTTTCTTACACCTTTTGATCCTGTCCCTTACTTGATTTGTTGCATACGTTACACACAGCCCCAGGTTCCCAAAGAAAAGCATCCTTAAAGCTTTTGGATGACCATTAAATGATGAAGTAAAATGGATGAAAGAAGAATAAAAGTATTCATTATAAATAATAGCAGTTATATTTTGTTGAGTTTGCTATGGGACTAAACATCTCTGGAATAACTCTGTAAGGTGGATATTACTATCTTTGTATCAGGGCTCAGCAGACATACTCAAGAACAATACAGTTTATAAATGGCAGAACCAGGATTTAAACCTACTTTTCTCTTATCACATAGACATGATTTTTAACCATTGTGTTTACAGTACTCCATGTAGCATCTGTATCTAGTTCGAGTGGCACATGTCTTGTACCATAATCTTTGATTTAAGTAATATTTGTTAGAATTTTTATTGTTGTATTAACATTTTTACTACAAGTTGACCTATCATAAAGGCCACACAAACTGCTACTATCTTGGGCAACATTCGAAAGCCAAGAAGGTACTGTAGGAGTTCCTGGGAAGAATATTTGCATCCTCCAAGCAGTAGGGAAGCAGTGCCCCCAAAACACACATAACTGCTGCAGCCCCACTTCACAGACAGGGGTGTCAGCGCAGTGGCTGGCAGTAGAGGAACTTTGTGTGTGGGCGCTGCAGCCGTTATGCAGCTGATCAGAGTGGCCATACACCAATTCGACAGGGAGGGTCTAGGTGCTGCAGGAAGACAGACAGTGGCAAAAGACAGCACCCAGCAGTATTTGCCAGGGCTGGGAGTGTTCATAATCTCTCTCACTAGCTTCATTTCACTTCATCTAATGTTCTGTGTATATGATGTGACTTTTCAGTGGGAGAGCTGTAGCCATTTGTGCTACCACTAGAAGAAACATTGTGTTTTTCTAGTTTTATCAGATGATTCCCTTTAGACTAACAGTGTCATCCCAGTGGGCTTGATTATAATCAAGTAAGAGACTTTTGAAATATTTTCAGCAAGAATCTGAATTGGAATAAAGTAGATCATGATGCTTGTTTTTACTTCATTATTTTTCATATATAAGGTTTGCTAAATTTTTTTAAATTGTCAGTAATATGCTATACATCTTGCTGTTCCGAAGAAATAACATGGAATCAAAATTTACCAGATAAGACTTGGCAGTAATTTTCTCAGAGATTTCATTTCTTCTAATGTTTTCTTTAACAACTTCTTACTACTAGAGCTTGAAAAAAATTACACTTCCCTCATAGACCTTAGGAAATAAATTGTACTTTAGTTTCACATCTCTGTACTGAGACCTAAAGGTCGAATCGAATGCTTTTAAAGTTGGCATTTATCTTCACCGTAATCTGGAAAATTAAGTGGTCCGTCACTGGTTGGTGGGTCTTTTTGCCCCTCTGTCCTTCTTTCCTTCCTTCCCTCCCCTCCCCTTCCCTTTTTCCAGATTTTGTTTAGGTTTCTGAGATTTGTGGTGTAGGGAATACTTAGTTGTAATATTTGGCTCTCAGAGGGAAACTGTACTCAAGACTCCTCTGGATCTTCATGTTACAACAAGCTAAAATTGCTCATTGAGAAATGAGCAAAGGTAGACAAAGGCAAGCAGTGGACTAGCGGGGGAGGGAAGGGTCCATTAATTACATTTACATAGGCAGCGCCTCCTGCCTGCACCTTCCTTCTACGGAAAAATTACTCAAAATCCAGATATTCAGGAAGCCAGTTTGGCACTTGTGTCACCTTTGAGACTCAGTTAATGTATCTTATGCCTGATTTAGGTGATTAAGTTTATAGTTGGGGCCATTTCATTTTGAGATATTTTAGTTCAGTGGTAAAGAGGAAAAAGCTATTTATCTTGCTGCCATTCCTTCTCTGAGTAGCGGCATGTGAGGCAACATGCAAAGGAAATAGGCAGAGTAGCCTAGGAAACCTTTCTTTTCCACGCTCTTGGCTTCTGCTTCTTGACTTTAATTTATAATGTCAGCCATTATTTGTTTCACTCAGTACTTCACTTTGGAATGACTTTTGTACTAATGATGTAATTTCAGGTTATATTGGTTTGGCTAACATTAGAGATTTTGGACAACATATTGTGAGCATTTAGAAATATTATATCACATCAGTTCCTTGGAAGCTTTTAGTGTGCTGAAGGGCAGTTTTAAAAATAAGACATGAGATTGTGTAGGAAGAATTGATGCATATTGTGAATCCCAAGGGAGAAGGGAGAAAAATCACATGCCCTTTCTCACCCTTATTTGAGCATGAAATACTCAATGCATACAGAACTCGTGTTCCATAAATACACCTTGGGAAAGAAAAGCTTTGAATGTTAGATGTTTTCACATAAATTATCATTTTGCTTCAAAAGCTCCTTCTAAAATAGAACTTGAAAAAATAGTTGTGGTCTTCACACTGTAACAAATCAGACATTTTTATGTGTTAATCTACTTTTTCTTTAATTCCAGGGTAATCTTTTTAAAGCACAGCTATGCAGATTGATAATTATTAAATTAAAAGGAGGTTTTTTTTTTATTTCCTTCAGCCTCAATACTTACTTATGTGAGAGAAGAGACAGTAATTTATTTAGATTATATTTTTTATCACTTTATCATCCAGTAGTTTTGCATGTGAGGTTTTAATGATAGTATCAGATCTCAGATTACTAAGGCATGATGACCAGTTCTGGACATAGTTCAGGATGCAGGGAAGCCTGTGTTTTATAACAGAAGAGCCATGTCGTCTTCTGGGTTCAGACTAAAATAGGTATAAAAGCCACTGGGTTTGATTCAGGATATGTTCCTTTCATTACTTTAGGAGCTGATCTAATTAATCACTTTATTGCCAATTCCTCATAAAAGGGACATTGTAAGGAAGAAGTTCTCTGTTAAGAAGTTCTTAAATAGCAAGACTACTGAATAAATATAAGTTAATAACAGAGAACATCACAAAATATAATTTGAACTTTTATTTCTTTTGTTGAATAGTAGACTTTTGAGTTGCAGGATTTAATGTAATATTTAACCAGAGGGAAAGCCAGAATTTCAGGGTAGAAGGAAGGAGGTAGTACAGTATGTTCTAACTTCAAAAAACATGTTTAATATTATAATACAATTTTATACTTTAAAAGATACACACAATCTTCTTTTATAATACCCACTATATGTCCATTTTACTCAGCTCTCTATACCTAGTGTACTTGAAGCACAGGGCCTGACACACAGTAAGTATTCAATAAATGTTTATTTTCTGAAATGAATAAATGAATGATCAAATAAAGGAAGAAAGAATATATAGCCTGATCAAAATCTCCTTCACTTATTGGTATATTCTGAAGGTAGGTTTTCATCTTCTGATTACTGGAGATTATCAGGGAGGAGAGAATGTGAGATTATCATGTCTGTCGAGTGGGTAACTTTTAAAAAAGCTGGAAGGTATTAGCTTAATAGGAAAAGCCCTGAATTAGGTGTCTTGATTTCTCACCCTTGCCATCCTTCTGTTAATTAGTTGGATACTGTTACCCAGATTAGCTGTATCATTATATTTTTTGGTTTTTCTCTTTTCTTTCTTTGACTAATGGGGATAATCTCTTATCTTTTTACCTGGGTAGTAATGAGAGTCAGAAAAGAATAGTGCAAATTTAAAGTCTTTAAAATATAAAGCCCTGTCTTTTTTTGTTTAATTATTATTACAGACTGCCTAAACTGTATCTTTGTGAATTCTGTCTAAAATACATGAAAAGCAGAACCATTCTACAGCAACACATGAAGAAATGTGGTTGGTTCCATCCTCCTGCCAATGAGATTTACAGAAAGAATAATATTTCTGTCTTTGAGGTAAAGTAGATGTTTGCTAGTTGTCCTCCTGTCCATTTCGAATACAGTGTCCCTGGACTGGATCTAGCTCTGAGATTTGGTCTGTCTTGAAATGGTGTTTCACTGATGTACTCACTGTTGAGTCAGATAATTGAGCTCTATGAGAAGCAGAATTAGGCCAGTCCAGATGGTGCCAAGTTCACAAGCCTTGATAACAATAAATTATTCTGTGTTTCATTAAAGACATAATTATATCTTATATTCTATGCACCACCAAAAAGAAAAAAGGACTGCTAATTATGATTTATAAAGACTCCATTTGGTTATAAATACCAACTGATTTTACCTATGTTTAGATGTGATAAAATCTAATGTGTCTTGGAATCTATAAAATACAGTGTTTAAACAAGTAAGTTTCTGTTGCTGTATTTAAAGCAATATTTTATGGAAGTGTATTTAATAGCTGTAGCAAATCCGAATGTATTTTCCTGTCTTCATCATGGTGATGCGACTTAGGCTATGTCTGTGATTCTGTGTTGTCAGCAGTGGTTTTTAATTTCTTCACCACCAGTTCTGTGGTATGATTGTCCATTATTAATTGAGTATCTGCCTTGTGTTCAGTTTTGTTAATTACTATTGATGTTAGAATTTCAGATTGTCAGGATCTATTTACTCTTTAACTGTCTTGATTTTCCCTAAGTAAGCTTTTATTTTAGGTGAGGAATTAAATCTCTTCACTTTGAGGGAAGGAGAAAGGGTGTGGTTTACAAATGCCTAAGAATATCAAAGAGCAAATTGCTTCTGAACTTTTAAAAGAAGCAAATTAAATTGCTTAGCTGTTGAGGAGATTTCAGTGTTGAAATACCAGTGTCTTGTGTCTAAGGTGGGCATTCATGGGCATTTACGTGAAAGAGCAAAGCTCCAGCAACTTCAGGAGGACTTACAGTGGTGCTCCTGATCCCCACCAGCCTGGGTCCAAGAAATGACCTCATTTGTCAGGTTGCTACTGGGGAACCTGCTTGGTGCTTCTGGCTATAGCTAATACTCCCTCAAGTAGCTTTATTTTGGGGGTAAATTGATCATGACAGTCAGACTACATTGCTTCTAGCCGCTGGCACAGATCACATCATAGTTATACCTTATTTTACTTAACAAATGTATTTTAGAAGAGGTTGCATTTAGATCTCTTACTGAATTAAATACTTTAAAAAGTGAACCAAATCAGCTTGCCATCGGAAGGATTCCTGCAATCTTAGGAAGGCAAAAAGTGCTATTTTTAAAACCATCATCATCTCCTTATGTATAGCTATTTATACTTTGTTGAAGTAACAGTGTTTGATATACTTAGTTGTTGTAAAACATCAGGTACCACAGTTCTGCTGTTTCAAGGGACAGTGTCCAGGTTCTGACCCTGACAGCTTCTCTTAGGCTGGACTGTGGATTTTCAAAGGTGCTTGTAGCTGATGTGTATTGTTCTAGAGCTAACAAGATACTACTGACCATTTTGTTCTGTTATTTTCCTCTAGGTTGATGGGAATGTGAGTACCATTTATTGTCAGAACCTGTGTCTCTTAGCAAAGTTGTTTCTTGACCACAAGACACTCTATTACGACGTAGAGCCATTTCTTTTTTATGTACTAACACAGAATGACGTCAAGGGCTGCCACCTTGTTGGCTACTTTTCTAAAGTAAGTATATCCACTTAATATTTATTTGAGTTCATATGAAAATCTGAAACAGTCTTTGCTGCTTCTAACTAGGAGACACTACAGCATGCAGCGCCTTCTGGGTGCCATTGTCGCTTTCTGGAAAGGGAAATAGAAGGGACTTCAGAAATTTACCCAGTGCTAGAAGGTGCCTGATAATGTTCAACAGACTATACTCTCCCAGGAACATGAACTGCTAGTTATACTCAAGAGGATAAGTTTTAAAATGACTTCTATTCCCTGGTGACAAGAGCTAGAACTTGGGAAATAAACACAGGCATTATTTCTCTGAGTTCTTTCTCAGTTTAAATCTTCTCTCCCTAATTTGAATTTTAGGCATAGAAATAAGAATAAGAAGCCATTTTTATTAAAGGATAGTTTTCTCTTTCCTTTAATCTTCCATTCTCTTGGGGAGAAAAAAAGTTTCTTTTGTAGTCAACATAAAAGATGTACTTTTGTTTAAACAAACCCATGGTAAAATCTAAGTGTATAAAATAGTTAAGTGGAAAGTACTAGCTTTGTAAGAATTCTGTTAGTAGACTATTTCAATATCTCTGTATAATTTAAAATATATTGCCTGATTTGTAAATGTGTGTTTGTACCCAACATTTTGGGAATATTTTCTGTAAAGTTAGGTACAGCTAATAGGGTGTTGTGGGAATGCACTGTGTAGCACCAGAGCAGGTAATAAAAGAATCTTTTAAATAGTTGATGAATCGTCTCACTTCTAGAGTACCACTATGACCATCATTTGTTACCTTGCAGATTGATTGGGACTCAGATTCCTCTGTCAATTTTAGGCATTGACATAGTGTTTTTATGTTCGGTGTTAGATAACATAATTTTATTTTTCATTTTTATTCTCCTGTGGTGGTTGCTTTGTCAGGTAATGGTAATGACTTAACATTATCATTTCTTCTCCCTGTGGGACATTTTTTTCTTGATGTATGTTGCTATTCCTAAAGGACCAGAACTGTGGTTGTGATTGTTAGTCATTGTTTCTTAATAATTAGCATTACTATTCAGTCTTACCAGTCTGTTGTTTTAAAACTTGGTTTCTAATTTCTCCACCAGGAAAAGCACTGCCAACAGAAATACAACGTTTCCTGTATAATGATTCTTCCCCAATACCAGCGTAAGGGCTATGGCAGGTTCCTCATCGATTTCAGTAAGGATTATAACAACATAATTTCTCATTATCTCTTTCTGTAGACCTTCTTTATACATTAGATTTGTAGATAATTTACTAGTTGCTAGTGTCTTTTGTCATACTTTAAAACCTAAAGCCTTTTTTTTGGTTGGGCATGAAATATTTTTAAATAGCTAATATTGAATACCAATGTCTGTGTGATTTATAGCAAATGCCTTTAATTTGCAATTGTTGAAAGTTTTAAAATTGTTTAAAGCTCATATTTTTAAGACTCTACCTTTCAGTTAAAATATGCAGTGCAACTTCAGAATATTTTGAAGTAAATAATATAGGAAATAATCTGATTTAAAAATTGAAAGATAACAGTTCTAGAAAGGTCATTGTGGAACTTGAATTTTGTTTTATACATTGATAATTTATTTAGAAAGTAAATGTAAGTTTGTAATAAATTTTATGTTGATTATAAAATAGTGATATCTGAGGGAATATGTTCCCTGAGATATTGTTAAAAATACTATTTAAGGAATATAGTCAGGAAGAGTGGTTCAGACTAAGGATTTTGATACAGGCAATTCTTCTGAATATCAGATGATTATATTACCAGTGTTAATTCTCATATGGACCAGAGAAGCTTATTCTATTTGGCTTTAGACTCCCCTAACCACATTTTATTACAAATCTGTGCCATTGTACATCTTGGCCTTTTTGGGGTTAGTAGTAGAGGCTAGAACTCAGATTATTTCCTTTAATATCAATATATTGTTTTGAAATAGGACTCATGATTGGACATCTTATGTAGTTAAATAGCAAAGTTAGGGGAAAGTTTCATTACACTCATCTAGTCATTTTTTTGACATACACAGCAATCTGTATGATTACAGTGTTTGTTTCCACTTACTTTTCCTAATGTAGTGAATTTTTCCACATTACCATTCTTAGACTGCTTTTAATAAAGTTTTCTTTAATGAAAAAAATCTGTATTTCTTCTGCCATCTCCATTTTCAATGTTCCCTTTAGAATTTATGCCTTTCTTTTCCTGTTGGTGAGTTAAATGCACTAGACAAGACAGAACCATATCACCACATACTCACAGTGACACCTTCATGCTGACATCTTGCTTGCAGTTAGAGTCAGAGGTAATAGTGAGGAGGGCTTTGGTTACAGTGAGAAATTGTCATTAAATTCATTCACAGAAGAGCCCCGATCTTGATAGGTTTACATGAAAACGAAGGCATTCTTTTGTATTCAGTTCAGATGTAGCTGCTGCCATCTAGGGGTCCAAACAAAATATGCAAGAGTGGTTTTCCTTAAATCTTATTAATGCAACCTGTTAATGTGAAGTCCTGACTTTTTTAACTGTTGGGATGTTTGAACAATGTGACTTATATTAGCTATAGACAAAGTAATACTAACCTAATAATGTTCAATGTATACAAATTTTGTAATTTTGTTCTTTTTCTTAAGGACTTG
Source organism: Smutsia gigantea (assembly GCA_032199065.1). Classification (NCBI taxonomy): domain Eukaryota; kingdom Metazoa; phylum Chordata; class Mammalia; order Pholidota; family Manidae; genus Smutsia; species Smutsia gigantea. The sequence continues at coordinate 98,331 of JAVSCE010013611.1, read as the reverse complement.
CCTTTGAAATGATTATTGCCTATGATACTTAGGTTGGTTGTGGAAAGGGGATTGTTAACTTTGCTGAATTAGCTTATTTAAGGCTCTGACGTGTTTGTGATTTGGGGGTTCCTTTAGGTTATTTGTTATCAAAACGTGAAGGCCAAGCAGGGTCTCCGGAGAAACCATTATCTGATCTAGGGCGTCTCTCCTACATGGCTTACTGGAAAAGTGTAATATTAGAGTGCCTTTATCACCAAAATGACAGGCAAATCAGCATCAAGAAGTTAAGCAAGTTAACCGGAATCTGCCCTCAAGACATTACTTCCACACTCCACCACCTACGAATGCTGGACTTCCGTAGTGACCAGTGAGTATCACATCCCTTGGAATACCTTTGAAAGATAACAGGTGGGAACTTTTGGACCGCAGCCAAGTATCAATGAAAGAGCATAAACCAGCCTAAGTGGTGCACTGGGTTGGCCCTGAAGCATCCTTCTCCTCTCTGTGATGCTTGTCTGATACTGTCGACCTAATTTTTTAAACTGTCTTTTCTGGTCTTCTTCCTAACTTTTGGATCTAAGCTACTGAATCTTTTATTTTCTAGTACTGGGAGCTCCTTCACAAAACAGCTCTAGAAATAATGTCAAATAAAATGTGCCTGGTGCCTGTGATGTGGTTCCACATAAATGGTACAAAATGAAGTGTAGATCAAGGGAAAGACAATTCACCCTTATCTGGGAAAAGGTCACAAAGAAAGGAGGTGTTTGGGTCAATAGAGGCTAGAGTATCAGTGGGATGGAGAATAGGGGTTAGAGTATTAGCAGAAGAGTAGCAGAACTTCCAGAGGTGGGAAATGTGAGACAATAAATGGCTAAAGTAACTTTATCTGTTTCTGTAGTTGAGCATGAAGTGTTTGTCCAATTTCAGTTTTCTTAGTTATCTCATGAGGTAGTGTATTTCTGTATTTTATCTGCCCAGACAGGCTATCTTTGATGCATTTAACATCATCTTCAAGGTTTTCTGCGAGTTATTGTTCATACTCAGTGTTAGTCCTCGTTGTGCATCATTGATTGCTATAAACTTTTCTCTGGTTCCAGATTTGTGATTATCCGCCGGGAAAAACTTATCCAGGATCACATGGCAAAGCTTCAGCTGAATTTGCGACCTGTAGATGTTGATCCAGAATGTTTGCGCTGGACTCCCATCATAGTGTCCAATTCTGTTGTCTCAGAGGAGGAAGAAGAGGAGCCTGAGGAAGGAGAAAATGAAGAGCCACAGTGCCAAGAAATGGACTTAGAGACGAGTGTAAGTGCATGAGTAGTCTTATTTTTGATGACACAAGGATATATTTTGGGTTTTCATAAGTATTTGTGAGATAGGCTATCATGATATTTTAAACCAACACAGGGAATTCACGTTAGAATTTCAGTTTATCTCAATGATAGAAATTTTAAGAAGACTGGTTTTTTTTTATTATTTGTATATTTTTAAGCCTTGGATCATTAAGAAATCTTCAAATATGTTATAATGTGTTACTTATGACTGAATATTTCTTACCAGATTTCCATTAAGCAGCTAAATTTTAATTTAGTAATTGTATGCATAACAATTGAGGAATCTGAATTGAGTCTAAATCTGATTGTTGTTAAAAATGAAATGAAGATACATTTTCCTTAAAATAAAGCATTAAGAAAATAATGTAAATGTGAATGTTTTCTACTAGAATACTAAGTACTTCAGTGGGCATACAGATGTCTTTAACCATCAAAGGGTCAGTGAGGCACTGTATTACATTGTGCGGCTTTGAGGATTTTTCTTCATTTGATGACACCTTCCTGTTATTTTTTTAAGCAGTGCTTTCATCCTTTAAAAGTCTCTGTCCTCCTTTGATAAACATTAACAATTCATACCCCTGTTTAATGTAATTTAATTTTCAAAATGAAATTAAATATTCAGAATAAAAATAAGTCAAAATAATTTACAGAAATTTTCTTTCATTTTTCTTAAACACCCCTTTCTCTTGCCCATGCCCAAGAGCCCATCACCTCTCTGTTTATAAAATTTTATTTCTGAGAAATTTCATAAGCTCTCTCATTTAACATCCATAAGAACAGTAATATTCACCTGTGTTATTGATGACAGTGTTGCAGTGGTTAAGAGCAGCAGCTCTTGGGTCACAATGCCTGGGTTTATATCCCGGCTTCTGTGTTTACTCCCATGTGACCTGCGGCAAGTTACTTAATTTTTTGTGTCTCACTTACTTCATATGTAAAATGGGGATATAGTACTTTATACAGTCGTTGTGTGGATTAAATGAATACCTATAAAGCATTTAAACAGTGCCTAACATAATAGTCCTGTTAGCTGTTAAATAATGAATAATTTTCTTTTTAAAACTCTTCTTTTTATTTTCTAGATTGTCTTTTTTTTTTGCTATTATTAGTATATAATTACATGAGCAACATTATGGTTACAAGACTCCCCCTATTATCAAGTCCCCACCACATACCCCCATTGCAGTCACTGTCCATCAGTGTAGAAGGATATTATAGAATCACTACTTGTCTGCTCTGTGTAAAACTCTCTTTTCATATCTCAGTATTTAAAAGGTCAGAATAGGAGATAGAACCAAATAAGACTGAAGATTAACCAGTATTGTTTTATTTTCTAAAACCAGGTGGGAAAGTCTGCATCTCGAGAGAACAAAGAACAAGATTCTTATTCTCTGGTAGAAACTGAGAAGAAACCAGAAGTGATGGCGCCAGCCAGTTCTACACGTTTGAACAAACCAGCCCTTCCCCATGATAGTCTTCCTGCAAATAGTCAGCCGTCTCGGAGAGGCCGCTGGGGAAGGAAGAACAGAAAAGCCCAGGAGCGTTTTGGTGACAAGGATTTGAAACTGCTCTTGGAAGAGACGTCAGCTCCTCAAGAACAATATGGAGAATGTGAGGAAAAATCGGAAATCTCCCAAGAACAGTACCCTGCAAGTGAGGAGCCATTGGCAGCCTCTCAGGAGCAGCCGAGCCAGGAAGGGAAGCCAGACCTTCCCAAAAGAAGACTGAGTGAGGGGGTTGAGCTGTGGCGGGGACAGCTGAGGACAAGCCCGGAGGCTCTGAAGTGTAGGCTGCCAGAGGGCAATGGCAGGCTGCCCCGCCGCTACAGCGAGGGTGACAGGGCTCTGCTCAGGGGCTGCAGTGAGAGCAGCGAGGAGGAGGAGGAGGAGCCGGAGAGCCCCCGCTCCAGCTCACCGCCAGTCCTTACAAAGCCCACACTGAAGCGGAAGGTATGGCTTTCTGCAGCTTGTTTTCCTCCAGTCGCAGCTTGTTGTGCACATTTGTTCTATCCCAGAGTTCTAAAAAATAAACACAGAACTTCTTAGTGTGCTGGTTTTAGATTTTAAGCCTCAGTGTATTGTAGCTTATGGTCTTTCCAGTGAACATTTGCAATGTATATATGACAGTTTTGGTTCATGGGAATTAGCTTTGAAGTCATAAACTTACTTGAGGACTGAACAAGCTGTTTTTCACCTTCCTGGTTTGAAAAATCGAAATCATGACTTTCAGGGATTTAAAAATTATTTTTAAAGTATGTACAGATCGAAAGTGTTTATATTCGAGAAGGGGAGGAAAGTGTACAACGTTCAGTGGGACGTGGACACAGCAGTGGTGCCTGTGTTGAGGTGCTCAGAGCGAAGCCATTCACCTCATCCGGGGCGGTGCTCTTCCCCTGTACTCACTCCTGCCTTCTCAGTCTTGCCTTCAGCCCTCTGGTGGTGTGACCTAACCTTGTTTTACAAATACTTCCTAAACTGTATTTCATCATCTTGCAAAGTTTGACTGATAGCCAGTTTGTTAATAAATGCTGTGGGATGGTGATAACAAATTCAGTTAAACTCTACACCAGTGTAGTGAACTTTAAGCGTTGCCACATCCAGCCAGACTGAGGTATGTCAGCTCCTGGGATGAGCCACCCTGTAGTAGTGGGTGACAGCTATTGTCCAAAGCAGTGAAATAGTTCCTTTCCTTAGCAGAGCCTCACCAAAAAATAAAGTAGGGCTCTTTATAAAAAAATAAGCCTTTCATTTTAGAACGGTTTAGATTTACAGAATTATTGCTAAGAAAGTATGGAGAGTTCCTGTATTCCCCACACCCAGTTTCCCCTATTATTAACCCCTTATGTTGGTGTAGTGCATTTGTCAAAAATAGTGAGCCAGTATTGATACATATTAACTAGGATCCATACTTCATTCAGATCTCAGTTTTCCCTGCTGCCCTTCTTCTGTCCCAGGACCCCATTCAGCACACCATAGTGCATTTAGTAGTCACGGCTCTCTACATCTCTCTTGGTTGTGGCAGTTTCTCATACTCCTTGTTTTCGACAACCTTGACAGTTTTGAGGAGTGCTGGTGAGGTACTTTGTAGAAGGTCCCTCATGATACTAGAGAGGGTCATGGGTTTTTGGGAGAAAGACCACAGAGGTAAGTGCCCTTCTCATCACATCTTACGAAGGGTGTCTACTGTCAGTGTATCTACCAAATTCAAGGTAATACCCTCATGTGAATTTTCACTATTGGTGCAAACCTCATCACCTGGCTTGAGGCTATGTTGGTCAGGTTTCTCCACTGGCAAATTACAATTCTTCCCCCCATTTCCATACTGTGCTCTTTGAAAAGAAGTCACTGTCCCCAGCCCACATACAAGATACAGGGCCTTTACACTCCTTCAAAGCCTCATATCTGTGGTAATTACTTGGAGCTGTGCTTGGAAGAGTGTCCAGTTTTCCCCCATCTGTTCATTCATTAAGTCCTTTATGTACATTGTGTGCACCACAGATAGGGGCCGTGCAGTCTGAGAAGCACTCCACCGTGACTAGCACCACAACTACCACCAGCACCGCCGCCGCCGTCACCACTACCGTCACCGCTACCACTACTGCCGCTACTACTTTATGCGATAGGTTGCTCAGATTGTTCTAGGTTTGGCCAGGAGGAGCTCTTTTAGTTTTGCTTTAATACACAGGCCTTCACCATGGTGAAGTTACATTGTGTGGAGCACTTCCTTAAATTTTGGTACTACAGCTGGGTATTTCCTGCCGCGTCTTAGAATCAGGTATTTCTCCAAAGAGCAGGGCCATGTTTAACCTAGTGTGAAAACTGCATTCACAACTTGAAGGACTAGTGAATTTGAAGTGAAGAAAAATTAAATACTAACTGCTGTTCATTATTTGATCATGAAGAATATATCTTTGCCATACTAGGCCTGTATTGCCTAGTTATAATATAAAACCATGCCGCTTCCCTGTGTAGAAAAGAGAATATTGTAATGGGCAATGACATCATGTACAGAGTCCTTTTGAAGTTCTTGAAGAAATTCACTTGACTGAGAGTCAGACTATATTTTACAGCCTTTTCTATACTCACTGAATGTGTGACTTCAAGCAAGGCCTGTAATCTTTCTGGTCTCTACAGTGAGGGGATTGCTTGGATCATTTCTGGTGCATCATCTTTATTATTTTGTGATATCTCTTGTGCAGTTTAAGTTATTGGATCATCCCTACTACAGAAATGTGCCTAAGGTGCCAAATTCCCATAACAGATTTTTTTTTACTCTTGAAATGCTTCACTAACATCAAGTTAATACCTATTGGCTCCATAGTTTTATGTTCTACCCTAACTCTGTGGGAAGCTCATGAAAATGCCATCCAACCTTGTGACAGTTCTGCTGATCTTTCTAGTACAGCTGTGAGACATACAAAGTATCTCACTCCTTTTTTTTCTTATGAGGAAAAGAGAAGTTACAGGACTAGCCTCTGTGGCATTTCAGTATTGCAGCAGGCACCTCTCTGACGTGTTAAGTTGAACTCAGTGGCTGACGGGGGGTTAGGGCATCTGCTCTGGCAGCCCGCCTGCGTGTCCTTTCACAGAGCTGCATTCAGCTCCCCAGCAGCTCCATACCTGTGGTACCTGACGGATAGCATTGCACTAGAGCATTTTGAAATAATACCCAGAATGTCCTCAGGCAAACAGCATTTTCATTTTACATATGCCAGTTCTATTAAGTTTAAAAACTACTCATCATATTGTTAATGGAAGTGATAGTGTTCATTACTGTAAATAAAATACTTCCTCTTTTAAATAGAAGCCAATTCTTCACCGAAGAAGGAGAGTCCGGAAACGCAAACACCACAACAGCAGTGTGGTCACAGAAACCATTTCTGAGACTACAGAGGTATTAGATGAGCCCTTTGAAGACTCTGACTCGGAGAGGCCCATGCCAAGATTAGAACCCACGTTTGAGATTGAGGAAGAGGAGGAGGAAGAGGATGACAGTGAACTCTTCTCTCAAGGGTACTTCCATCGTCTGTCCTCCCAGGATGTCCTCAGGTGTCGGTCCTCTTCACAGAGGGAGTCTAAAGATGAAGACGATGACGAAGAGTCAGATGATGCTGACGGTACGTCTTATAGAACTGTTGCTCTTGGTAGTTTTATTGTCCGATTTAAAGAGCAAAGATAGGTGGTGTCCACTCAGCAGAAGGGCTGAGAAATGCACACAGCCCCCCAGGCAAGGAAAGGTGATCTCTAAATAGTCGTATCAAGTATTTTCATCCTCCATTTCTTGTTTAGTTCTCTGTTCTTTTAAAAAAGTTTTTTTTTCTAGTTTACCCTTCAATTCAGGACCTATTTTTGCCTCTGCAGAAAATAGCAAACTATTAGGAAGTTGTTCTTTTTTACCTAATCCTTTCTCAACCATTATGTGAATCTTTAGTTGATGGGCTTAGCATTGGAAGATACTCAACTAACACCTCTGGACTGGAATGTGCACTCTATAGGCTTATCTGTTTTGCTAACTGTCGTATGTTGAGTGCTTAATCTGTCATATGTTGAGTGCTTAATTAGGCACTCAATATTTTTAAATGAATAAATGCCAGGAAGATGGTTCTTAAGTAAGATCAGATCTATGTAACTTGGACTTGCTTCAGATATGTTCAGAAACGCTTCCTGAATCATCTCTCTAATGTGGCTAATCAACTAGTAGTAAATTTCCAGTAAAAATGGCAGTAGTCCCTCAGGATAGGTGAGATTTAAGGGCATAGCTAAAAATGCAGTGACTTATTTTTACAATAGCTTGTTGTCATTTCCTCTTTAGAGATAAAGAAATGGGGGCTTATATGTGAGTTGGGTCATAAATAGTTACTGACATCCTGGCCTCAAGTGTTTGCCAGTGTGTCATGCTGCCCATGTCTGCAGTGTTCGCCTTACATGGGGGCAAACGGCTTTTTTACTTCACTGGGTGAATTAGAATGAATCCAGCTGTCTACCCTTGGTGGACACATAGCTCTTACATATTAACTGTTGAGCTTTTTATTTTCTTTTTAAAAATATATTCACTCAGTTTCAGATCTGGTAGATAACTTGAATTTTCTCCAATCTCCTATTTTTATGTGACAGATACTTTTCATATACTGGTAAGATGACAGAGGGCTTTGTTGTGAATGATTTTCCAGAGTTTTATTATATTTTGAGATGTATAAGGAGGAAACAAACTTTATTGTGTCAATGTGACACTTTAGTGAAATTCTACATTGTAAACTAAAAGAGTATCCACTGTTTGTTCCTACTGACTTGGACCAATTTTCTGTGATGTAGCCATTTCCTATTTATTTTCAGGTTATTGCTGTTAGCTGTATATACCTTTTTAGCTCTCCCCCAAAATCCTGTTCTTGCCTTGGTGCTCTTCCTTTTAAAAATTAATGGGAAATGAATGTGAATGTACTTAATGCCACATGAAACTCTACAACTAAAAATGGTGAAGTGTTAAATGATATGCTATGCATATTTTACTACAATTTTTAAAAGAAAAAATCACAGGGAGAAAATAACGATAATATTAAACTTATTTCTAATAAACTCTTTAACTTTTTCTTCAGGTCAGTGTCTAGGGCTGAATGCCTTTCAGTTATTTCCCTACAAACATAACATTGTTTGAACATTTATTCATGTAGGATTGCTCAATCATGGCCTGGAATAATTGGCTCATGGTGTTATCTGAGGTAATGATTTTGTAGAAACTTAAAAAAACAGACATTATAAATCGCAACCAGAATAAAAATACAAAACAAGAAATGAGCTGATTTTTAACTTACACAGTAAAGACAACTTATTTTAAGTAGTTGTAATGACTTCATGGTATTTGCATCTTTATAAAGCTTATCTCCATTTTATAGGTGATGCAAATGAGTCTTAAATTCCCAAAGCCATACAGTTGGTGATGTTAAACTGGTTTTAACTAGTGGATGATAACAGAATGTTGACCAGGATTCTTTGATTGTTCCTTCAATGACATTAGTTAGGTTTCTCCTTTAAATTCTTAACTTGAAAATGAAGATAGGAGTTTGTGGTGATTAGTAACAACAGAATCATTTCTGTTGTAAATGTGGTCTCAGGAAAAAGGCTCCAGAAAATATAAGCTCTCGTAACCTGTTTTTATTTTCTATCCCTTCTGTACAGATACTCCTATCCTAAAGCCAGTATCTCTCTTGAGAAAATGTGATGTGAAGGGTTCTCCACTTGAGCCAGATACATCCACACCTAAGAAAAAGAAAAAGGGGTGGCCCAAAGGCAAGAGCCGCAAACCCATCCACTGGAAGAAAAGACCTGGTCGCAAACCAGGGTTCAAGTTGAACCGAGAAATCATATCTGTGTCTACTCAAGGATGCATTGTTGAGCCCATTGTCCCCATTCCTAAACCTGGACGTAAACCCAAAATTCAAGAGAATGAAGAAACTGTTGAACCAAAAGAAGACTTGCCTTTAACTGAAGAGAGAAGGGAAGAGGAAGAGATGCACATGGACGCTGAAGAGATTGAAGAGGGGGAAGAGGAAGACACAGCCAGCAGTGAGGTGAGAGCAGCATCTCCTGTGGAGAGCAGTAACAGCCCCGATGTGGGGACAAAGGAACCTGGGGCAGAGGACGAGGATGAGAGGCCCCGTGTCTCAGAAGAGCAACGGCAGTCTGAGGAAGAGCCGCAGGAACTGGAAGGGCAGGAGCGAGAGGAGGAGGATGAAGTGGCTGTGGAGACAAACCAGAATGAAGACCGTGACGCAGATGATGAAGATGATGGTCATATGGAATCTGCAGAGAAGAAAGAGCCAGAAGAGCCGCCCACCAGGGAAGATGTCAAGGAGGATCCTGGTGGCCAGGAGTCTTTTTTAGATACTAACATGCAGAGCAGTAGGGAGAATATAAAGGATAAAGATGAAACAGAGCCAGAGTCTGAAGAGGAGCAGACTTCCCATGACACATCCGTGGTGTCAGAGCACATGCCAGGGTCTGAGGATGATCACGAAGAAGATTCAAACTCTAAAGAAGAATTAATTGAGTTAAAAGAGGAGGAAGAGATTCCTCATAGTGAGCTGGACCTGGAAACTGTGCAAGCAGTGCAGTCCTTGACTCAAGAAGAAAGTAACGAGCACGAGGGCGCCTACCAGGACTGTGAAGAGACTCTGGCGGCTTGTCAGACCCTGCAGAGTTACACCCAGGCAGAGGAGGACCCTCAGATGTCCATGGTTGAAGACTGCCACACTTCAGAGCATAACAGCCCCATGTCCTCTGTGCAGTCCCACCCTAGCCAGTCCGTCCGCTCCGTCAGCAGCCCCAGCGTGCCCGCCCTGGAAAGCGGCTACACGCAGATCAGCCCAGAACAGGGGTCCCTATCCGCCCCATCTATGCAGAACCTGGAGACCAGCCCCATAATGGATGTGCCTTCTGTGTCCGACCACTCGCAGCAGGTGGTGGACAGCGGCTTCAGTGACCTGGGCAGCATTGAGAGCACCACGGAGAACTACGAGAACCCCAGCAGCTATGACTCCACGATGGGCGGCAGCATTTGTGGGAATAACTCCTCCCAGAGCAGCTGCTCCTATGGCGGGCTGTCGTCCTCCAGCAGCCTCACCCAGAACAGCTGTGTTGTCACCCAGCAAATGGCGAACATGGGCAGCAGCTGCAGCCTGATGCAGCAGAACGGCGTGCAGCCTGCCGCCAACTGCGGCATTAAGTCCCCGCAGAGCTGCGTGGTGGAGAGACCCCCCAGCAACCAGCAGCCGCCGCCGCCGCCTCCGCAGCCCCCGCAGCCGCCGCCGCCGCCTCAGCCCGCGCCGCAGCCGCCGCCCCAGCCGCCGCCACCGCCGCCGCAGCCCCCGCAGCCGCCGCCGCAGCAGCCCCCACTGTCGCAGTGCAGTATGAACAACAGCTTCACGCCTGCGCCCATGATCATGGAGATCCCGGAGTCCGGAAGCGCTGCCAACATAAGCATCTACGAGAGGATTCCGGGGGACTTCGGGGCAGGCGGCTACTCGCAGCCGTCAGCCACCTTCAGCTTGGCCAAGTTGCAGCAGCTGACCAACACCATTATGGACCCTCATGCCATGCCTTATAGCCATTCCCCTGCCGTGACCTCCTATGCAACCAGTGTTTCTCTGTCTAACACGGGCCTGGCTCAGCTAGCTCCGTCCCATCCCTTAGCTGGGGCCCCTCAAGCACAAGCCACCATGACGCCGCCCCCGAACTTGGCATCCACCACCATGAACCTCACGTCGCCTCTGCTGCAGTGCAACATGTCTGCCACCAACATTGGCATTCCTCACACTCAGAGGCTGCAAGGGCAGATGCCAGTCAAGGGGCACATTTCCATCCGCTCCAAATCGGCGCCGCTGCCCTCTGCGGCTGCTCACCAGCAGCAGCTGTACGGTCGCAGCCCCCCAGCCGTGGCCATGCAGGCTGGACCGCGCGCACTCGCTGTTCAGCGTGGCATGAACATGGGGGTCAATTTGATGCCAACCCCCGCTTATAACGTCAATTCCATGAATATGAACACCTTGAACGCCATGAACAGTTATCGAATGACACAGCCCATGATGAACAGCAGTTACCATAGTAACCCTGCCTACATGAACCAGACAGCACAGTACCCTATGCAGATGCAGATGGGGATGATGGGGAGCCAGGCCTACCCCCAGCAACCCATGCAGCCAAACCCTCACGGAAACATGATGTACGCGGGCCCCTCGCACCACAGCTACATGAACGCCGCGGGTGTGCCCAAGCAGCCGCTCAACGGCCCGTACATGAGGAGATGAGCAGAGCGGCTTGCGCTCGGCCTTCAGTACGTAGGGACAAAGGAGCCTTTTATACTGACAGACCAGAGAAAAATGGACCTTTTTTCCAGTTACAATATTGCTGTAGATTTAGAGGAATTTTTCTTTGGTTTATTTTTATTTTTTAGAAAACCTGGTCTCTTCTGGGTTCATTTTGTTCTGGGTTTTGGTTTTCTTCATAATCTTGAACATTTTACAATAGAACTCATCTAGAAATGGATTTGGGGATAGGGGAAACATGCACAAAAATCTTTTCATAATTAAAAAGAGCCTTACTTTCTTTACACACCACATGGACAGAATTTGTGTAAAAGTGAATTATCTTTATTTTTAATTTTAAGATGTGTGTTTCCCCTCACTGTTGCAGCTCCCAATGTTGTCATTTTTAAATGTTATATATACATCTCTAGGGTTAACCAGACCCTTTCCTCCAAACCCAACCTTTCATTTCCTTCTTCATTCCAGCAGGAGGCACTTAGGGGAGACTGGATGGGGACATGGAGAACAACCAAGCTCCTTAAACTTATTATATTGTTAATATTATTATTATTATTATTAATAAAGTGAGGCAGGAAAATGCTCTCCTTTCAAAATCCCCTCCACTCCCTACATACACACACACCTCTTGAAACCTTTCCCCAAGAATGTTTCTTTATAGATGGACTTCATTGAAATGTTTTTCTTAAATCAAGTGTAATATAATTTTTTAAAACTATTCCCACAGCACTCAGAGACACAAAAACACTGTAAGTCTCATTTAACAGCAGAATCTCAGCGGAAAGCTGTTTGCAATCCTGATCCAGCCTTGAAGGAATAGAGATGGTCAATTAACAATCAAAACAGGAAATTAACCTCATTTTTTACCACCTGGTGAATCAGCCATAATGCACATATTCCACACAGCCTCTTGTTTTTAGTATGTACTTTGAGATGCTAAGGGTCTTGGTTTTTGAGCCTTTGATTAAACTCAAACAGCAGTCCCCAGTGATAAGCCTCTTACATTCTTAGGTCAACTGTTGGTGGATGACTGTACATTTCAGTGATTTGAAAAATATCTGACAAACCTTTGATGCTGTTTATGTTATGTTGGAAGAGATGACACTGAATGTGTGTCATAAGGGAGACCATGTGTGAGTTTTATGGCTACTTAAATGATAACATACCTCTGGTTTTTATTTGTCCTTTGAGATCCTCAGTTCATCCCCTGTGAATCGGAGTGCACCAGCCCCAGCCCCGCGCCTGTGAGTGGCTGAGAGAAGAGGGATAAACCAACCACCAGCATAGTAGGGCAAATCTGGACAGCAGGGTTTTAGCAGGCTCCTATGTTGCTCCCAACTCCCTTCTCTTTTCTCTTGTGCAGCCAGTTCACTCATTCTCTTCCTATTACTCGCTCCAGGGATAGGTAAAAAAAATTATATATATATATATATATACACACATATATATATGTTCCATCATTTGAAGATGGAAACTATTATACCACTTGGTATGTGCAGTCAAATATCCAAAAGGGGGAAGTACTGCTTAAACAAATACCTGTAAGCATTAAATTCTCTCCTTCATTTGTACATTTTTATATAGATACATTTTTAGAATACTAATTAGGCATTAAAATTTTCAAACGCACAGGTTTGTTGGGTTTTTTTATACGCTTTAATTGACTTTCTCAATTAAATGTGTTAGGTAGAAAAAGGCAGAACCCCACATCTTACCGCTGTCAGTTCTGAGCATGTGCAAGGCTGCGTAGGACCCAGTTTCTCTGTATATACTCTTCCAGTTTCCGGTCACCTATGTAGAAAGTGCACTGTGCTGCCCTCTCCGTACATCTTCAGCTCTGTCATTGCTTCCTGGTTGGGGTGGGGATGGGGTGGGGTTGGGAGGGAGGTATATTGGGAGGAGGGTGGGTCAAGGCAGAAGGAGAAGCTGTTGAAATGAGGGCCGTGAATTCCGTTTCTGTTGGTTTGCGGTTGTGTTTTGTTTTGTTTCTTTCTTTAAAAAAAAAAAATTCAATCGGGCAGCTCCCTTTTCCACAAGCCTTTTTGTGACTGTAGAACTATTGTAGAGAAAAATGTTCTTTTCTATATTATAAAAGAAATTATCCAACACAGTAATATTGGTACCTGTCATTTTTTCACTTCTGTTTAAAAAAAAATGTATTTTTAGCAAGATAACTTGGGTAATCTTCTAAAAAAGAAATTTAAAAACTCACTGTTAGTGACTTTGATGCCTTTTAAAATAAGAGCTTTTTCATTTCATTCCATCTTTAAAATTTTTTATCTTTGTTGTAGAATATTAAAAACTATTTTAAGAAAGATAAAAATTCTCTTTAAAGAGATCTCTAGAGTGTGTGAATAGAGCTCCAGATGCCTCTAAAAGCCGCATGTACAAATGAAGCTAAGTCTATTCCTGTCTGTTTATATTTGCTTTTCCTGTTTTGTAACCTCTTTGTACTTCGTTCATGGTGACTTGTAAGCTAAGGGGAAGGGGTGCCTAGATGCCTTTGTATTCCTCCATGTCACGCGCTCCTGGGCCAGTCGGTCTCCCTTCCTCTCCTTGTATGTAATATCACTTTTTTTCCCCCTTTCTAGCAAGTACTTTCAAAAGAACTCTGTACATTTTAACATAAAAAAAATAAATTATGTTGAGCCATTTTGGATGTCTGCCTTGCATGTGGAATTTTTCTCCCAAATATTTCCAACTTCCCAATTCTTTTTCTACACACAAAGACTTATAAATATTAGCCTTTTCATGTTCCTGTCTATACAGCGAGTATAAGTTCATGACATTGGCTTTGAAATTCCACTGTTTGTTCATATTACATGTTTAAATAATATAGGTGGTGGTTTCTTCTCCAGAGAAAATAGGATCATAACCTTGCTTTGAATTTCTTAGGGAAATCCATTTGAAAACCTTCTAAAAGGATTGTAATTCACCCAACCAAAGAAAGGAAATAGAGTTGGAATAATAGGTAGCTCCTAAAATTAGAGCAAAACATTGTTTTTTCTCATTTTAGTGTACCTGATTATGTAACCTAGGAAGATTTGCCAGAATCAAGGTCCCGGACATTGATCATCTTCTGTGATTTTTTTCTGAGTTACTATGCTTGTCTCTCATTTAGAATTTTGGGCATAAGTCAACCTCCAGAAAATGAGATTCAACTTTGGGAAACTGACAGCTTATTGGGGTAGGGAGGTAAGGCAGGTACAAGTTCTTATGTCTCCAAACAATCTGTTGCTCTTTCACACTGATTAAAGAATTTAGGAAGGTGTGTGAATTGTATCTATAACAGACCATTTGTTCTAAGCCTCATGCTGTATAGTCATGTCATCTCCAGAAAAGAAATTATTTGTTTCTTTTGATTGCTTGCTTAAGAAACCTTGATTTGGGCCCAAGACTATTGATGTAGTGTGCAATTGTTAGTGGATTGTCTCAAAAACACTTTTAACTGCCTTTGTTACTGCAAACTACCTGTTTTAAGTAAATCCAACAAACAGCAACTCTGATTTTTCTACAAAGGAGATGTGACCAAAGAATGTAGTAGAGACTTTTTAACGTTAACACACCCCGCTCCACTATATTTATATTACATTTAAAATATAAGTTGGATAATAGAATTCCATTTCTAGCCAGCTCTGACCTGAGTACAGCGGGACTCACTTCTTTATTGCCCACCTCTGGCTTTTTCACTCTGTGTCAGAAGGTAGATGAGGGAGGAAAACGATGGAACGCTTGATTCACATCTGTATTGCTGAGAGCCCTGGTCTGCCAATGTTAGAATATATTGCTGTGGATCAGGACTAGGGCTCCAGGAGCCGTATTGCTGTGAGGCCTTTCTGAGCATCTGAGGTAGTGCCTAGCTTCCTTTGTAGCTTGGTGACACCTGTGTGTTTGCCAAGTACCAGAGCCTGTCAGGTTGACAATTCTCGCTTTTTAGGTGGCAAGTACTGTTTTGGGCTCTCCGTATCACAGCCTGAGTAGCGTGTGGGTATTTGTCCTTCTCTTTTCATAATGTACAAGGCACAGGTCAGTGCTGCAGACAGTGAGAAAGGTATACTGAAAGGACAGTCAAAAACTGCCCTTGGTAGAACAGGGAGCAGGATTATAAGGGGGTGTGGGGCAAAGCTCCATACCCTTGCTGTGACCTTCAAGAAACCTAAAAACGCAAGTGACACACTTCTGTAAATGAACTCAGAAGGCCAAGTAGGGTAACATTTTTATGTTGGCAAAGGTCTGGAATTCTTGAGCATGGTCCTCCAACTAGAAGCTGGCAATCCCCAGGACAAAACTCAACTTTGGTTAATAAATCTCTGCTGCGGGGCAGGATGGGTTGTTACATAAGTTGGTGTGGTTATGTAACTGCACAGATCCATGGGTTATCTTCCCAGAGCAACAGCTATAAACTGGGCTTAATTGAGATCCCTTGCTATATAATAAGGGCTTAAGTACTGGTATACTGATTACACAACACCTCAGAAAGGTGGCAGGTATAATTTTTGCCTGAAATAATAAAAGCCTGACATATGATGGGCTTTAGTTTTTTGAGATCCGTTAAAACACTAGACAAAGGGAATTGTTTTCCTGTGACTAGTGAATAGACTTTGAGTGTGAGGTGTACATTATTGTGAGCAAGGAAAAAAAATGTTCTAACGTTTAACTCTTTATAGACATTTCCAAAAGCCATGCTCAAGTTGACATTCAAGAAAAAGTTCTCTGGGTTAATGTGTTCATTTCTAAGCAACCGTTTTTAGTTCATAAGAAAGACAAGTGGATGAACTGAGATAAACTAATGGCTGTGCTCAAAGTGCAGAACCACAGCCCTGGTGTAGCGAATTCCATGAATGTGTGCTGGGAATTGACATCTGGTCAATGCTGGAAGACACATCTGTTCAGATGCTTCTCAAGTTATTTAAATTAGCCTTAAAGAGATTTTTGAGCCCCACAATCCTCTATTTTTGAAAATTTTATATAAACCCTTTCAATTGGTATCCTAATTAAAGTCTTGTGGGCAATATAAAGAAACACTTAACAAAACTTCTTTGCTAGGACTCTGCCCCACATACAAAGAAGTTTAATTGTCTAATTGATGTATTACACTTAATAAAATTGGTTAATTTAATTTTCTTTCTAAAAGGAGGTTAGAAAAGCAATTGTAGTCGATTTTGTCAAGTTGATCACATTTGATCATAGTTTTCCAGGGAAAATGAAAACAGTTACATATTGCCTAGGAGACAGGGATGAGGGACCTTTTGCAAAATAGAATAACTGAATTTTGAAAACTCTGTCCAGCTCCTCTGTAAGGAAAAGAGCTAGAATTGCCTGCAATCCCCAATGTGACCTCCCCAAATAGTTCTTGACTGAAAGGAAAAATCTGAAAACTGAATAACACGAAACACAGCAGAAACAACTTCAGAGGGCCAAGGAAGGAATTCTATTGAAGTTATGAAGGAAAACAAAGCGGGAAGGAAAACCTACCCACCCGGCCACTCACAAGTTTTCTGCACAGAGCTCTTCCCCCGGGCTCCCTGGCCTGGGGCATCTTCACCCGCTGGCCTCCCCGTGCAGACTTGGCCCTCAGCTGGCTGCGTGCGCCTCCCCATGCCTTTCTGGGCGTCACATGACTTGTGACTGTGCCTGGGGAGGAGGAACTTTGTTCCCTGACACCTTCTTTACGCCTGTTTTTATTGTGAAAATAAAGTACAGCTTCCTCGGCACTGCCTACAGATGGGGTAGCCGTCTCCCACCTGGCACGGCAGCCCGCAGACCCCTCATGAAGCCTGACAGGCAAAAAGAGGACCAAGAAGTTCATCCGGCACCAGTCAGACCGATAAGTCAAAATTACGCGTAACTGGCAGAAACCCTGCGGCAAGACCATAGGGTGCTCAGAAGATTCAAGGCCAAATCCTGTTGCCCAGCACTGGTCATGGGAGCATCAGGAACACGGACCACATGCTGCCCAGTGGCTCCCGGAAGTCCTGGTCCACGACGCCAAGGAGCTTGAAGCACCGCTGATGTGCTGTGAATCTTCCCGTGCCGAGATTGCTCACAGCCTCTCCTCCAAGAACTGCAAAGCCGTTGTGGAAAGGGCAGCCCAGCTGCCATCAGAGTCACCGATCCCAGTGCCAGCCTACGCAGCGAAGAACATTGATAGACAGCTTGTGTGCACATTGTATTTGTGTTAATAAATCGTAAAACCGCTAGAAAATAATAAAGCACATATGGAGTACATAAAACATGTACAGCTTAATGAATCTGTGTAAAATGAATACCTCTGTGAAAATAAATAATTCAAAGAAAACACAGCAACTTAGAAATCCTTCACCCTGACTCTAATCAAAATCTCTTCCAACAGATGGGCATTGCCAGATTTATTTGATAAATACTTAAAAATTTTTTAAGTATTTTACTTCATAGATGTGCATTCTTAAACATCATTATTTCCTTTTGTCTGGTTTTGAACCTTTTAGAAAAGGAACCGTGCATTTTGCTTCTGGCTGTAACTTCAACTGCACGAGATAATGCCAGAGTTTTCAAAAGCAACAGTGCCATCTGTTTGTTTTTTGTTCCCGTCAGCAGGGTCTGTCATTGTACGGATTCTCTTCAACATTTGATATTTTCAATCATTTAGGCTTTTTGCCAAGTCAGTGGATATGTAGTGGCATCTCCTTGGGGTTGCATTTTGCATTTTCCTCATTACTAATGAGGCTGAACACCTTTTCATGTGTTTCTTGGCCATTTGAAATTCCTCTTGTGTGAAGTGTCTATTGACGTTTTTTGCCTATATTACTGTTCTGTTCTTACTGATTTGTAGGAGTACTTTATACATTTGGGATGAGACTTCTATCAGTTATATATATCACACATATCTTCTCCTATTCAGTGGTGCCTCTTTGGTGCACAGAGAGTTCTTAATGTTAATGTGGATCCAGTTCATAGTATCTTCCTGGACAGCTAGTGCTTTTTCTTCTCAGGTTAAGAAGTCTTTTCCTACCCTGAGATTATAAAAGTATTCTCTGTAGAGTAACTTCTAACAGCTTCATTGTTTTGCTAGCGTAGTTAACTCTTTAATGTATCTGGAATTGATTTTTGTTCCTAGCACGAGGTAAGGGAACACCTTGATTTTCCTCCATGGGTATGCACAGGTCTGTCTCTGGACGGCATGTTCTGGCCCATTGATCTGGATATCTTTCCTGTCTTAATTACTGTAGCTTTATGATAAGTCCTGATATTTAATAAAGCAAGTTCCCCGAAGTTGTTTTCTTTCTCAAGAGTGGTTGACCCTTCCAGGTCTTTTGGATGTCCACATACTTTTAGAATTTGCTTATCAGATTCCTAACAAAAAATCCCATTGACATTTTATTGTGATTGCACTGATCTTTAAAATCAATTTGGCAAAAATTGACATCTTAGCAGAATTGATTCTCCTAGTCATTGAACATAATGCATTTGTCTGACTTTAATTTATATCAAACTTTTTATTGATTTCTACGTAGTGGTTCTATGCTTTGTTACTTTATTCTTGGGTACTTAAGACTTTTGTAACTATTAAATATTAACTTCTAAAAAGTGCATTTTCTGTTTATTCTTGGTATACAGAAATTATCGGTGATTTTTGTAGTTACCTTGTTTAACTCACTTAATATTTCTAATAGTTTACCTACAGATGCTTGGATTATTTACCTACATTGTCATCCCATCTCTAAGAAATGAGAGTTTTATTTCTTCTTTTCCAATTTTTATACCTTTTTTCTTTTTCTGGTCTTCCAGCACTGGGTTAGACTTACATACAGCACAATGTTGGGTAGAAGTGGTAAGAGCGGGCATACCCTAAATCAGATTCTTTCAGTTCCTAGTTTTTTATCATGAATGGAAGTTGGCTTTTATCAAATGCTTTTCTGCATCTATTGAGAATACATATGATTTTTTTCTCCTGTAAACTGTCAATACAGCAAAAATGTTGATTTTCTAACGTTAAACCAATATTTAGAAAAATATGTGGGTAAATCTGGTTATAGACACGTATGGATATGGATATAATTAAAGATGACAATTTCTGATGACTTAGGGGAGGATAAAATTGAGCTGAGGTGTTTTAATGTTCTTTCATTGTCTTGACTGATATTAGCTACTGAAAAATTAAGGATACATATTTTAATTTCCATGGGAATCACTGAAAGAATAGAAACAGAGTATATAACTTCCAAAATAGTATAAGGGGGAAATAGGATGATAAAATATAATAATAAATCCCAGAGAAAGGAACAAAGGAGAGAAAAAACACAGACAGTGGATTAAGTAGAAAACCCAAGACAGATTGAAACCCATATATGTCTGCAGTTAAATTATTTCTAAATGGACCAAATATTCCATTTAAAAGATAAAAATTGTTCGGGAAAAGAGCTAAAAAATCCTATGATATGCTGTTTAAAAGAAAAACAGCAAAATACATAAGGATACCAAAAATTTTTTAATAAAAATAGAAAAAGATATATCAGGAAATTACTAACCAAAAGAAAGTACCATAGCTATATTAATATGAGACAAAATAGAACCTAAAGCAAAAGGAATTACTAAGATAAAAGGGTTACTTAATAATGGTAAAGTTTTAATTCACCAGTGAGATATAAAAATTTTTAATTCATATACACTTATCAACATGATTCCAAAATATATGAAGCAAAAAAGGGCAGAACTATAAGATATTTTTAAAAATCTACAGTCATAGTGGGAGATTTATTTTAAAATTAATAAACATCTAGTAACCACAATGTTGCTCATGTAATTGTATATTAATGATATGAAAATAAAAATAATAATCTTACTTATTAGAGCAGTTTTAGGTTCATAGAAGCAAATTTGGAATGTACAAGAAGTTCTCATATACTCCCCCACCCCCACACACACACCTCCCCCACTATTGACATCCCCCACCACAGTGGTTCATTTGTCACCATTGGTGACCCCACACTGACACACCACGATCACCCACAGTTCATGTTTTACACCAGGGTTCACTCCTGGGGGTGTGCATTCTGTGGATTTTGACAAATATATGATGCCATGTGCCCACCATTGTTGTTACACAAAGAGTAGTTTCACTGCCCTAAAACCCCCTGTGCTCTATCCATCCCTCCCTGCCCCATCACCCCTGGCAAACATGGGTTTTTTTCTGTCTCCATAGTCTTGCCTTTTCCAAATGTCATGTAGTTGGAATCAGTTTGTAGCCTTTACACACTGGCTTCTTTCACTTGGTAATAGGCATTTATGTTTTTTCCATGTCTTTTCATAGCTCAAGAATTGATTTCTTTTTATAGTTGAATAATATTTCATTGTCTGGATGTACCACAATTTATCCATTACCTACATAAGGACATTGTCTTTGCTTCCAAGTTTTGGCAATTATGAACA
Organism: Smutsia gigantea; assembly: GCA_032199065.1. Lineage (NCBI taxonomy): Eukaryota > Metazoa > Chordata > Mammalia > Pholidota > Manidae > Smutsia > Smutsia gigantea. Next base: position 77,793 of record JAVSCE010013611.1, on the reverse strand, counting down.
AAGCCTCTATAAACATCCATGTAGGTTTTTGTGTGGACCTAAGTTTTTGATACATTTGGGTAAATTCCAAGGGGTATGACTGCTGGGTCATATAGCAAGAGAATGTTTAGTTTGTTAAGAAACTGCCAAGTGGTCTTTGAAAGTGGCTATACCAATCTGCATTCCCACCAGCAGTGAGTGAGAGTTCCTGTTGCTCCACATCCTCACCAGCATTTGATGTTGTCTGTATTTTGCATTTGGGCCATTCTAGTAGTATCTCATTATTGTATGAATTTGCAATTTCCTAATGACGTATTGAACATCTTTTCATATACTTATCATCTGTGTGGCTTCTTTGGTGAGTTGTCTGTTCAAGTCTTTCACTCATTTTTTAATCAGGTTGGTCATTTTCTTAATTATTGAGTTTTAAGAGTTCTTTGTATATTTTGGATAACAGTCCTCTATCAGATATAATAAACCTTTTGCAAATATTTTCTCCCAGTCTGGCTTGTCTTCCAATCATTCTCTTTACATTGTCTTTTGCAGAGCAGAATTTAAAAATTTTAATGAAGCCAGCCTATCATTTCTTTCCTTCATGGGTCTGCCTGTGGTGTTCTATCTCAAAAGTCATAGCCATGCCCAAGGGCTTCTGGGTTGTTTCCTATATTATCTTCTGGAAACATTACCTAGATATAAGCTTTGCATCTCGCATTTAAGCTTACAATCCATTTTGAGTTAATTTTTGTGAAAGGTGTAAAATCTATGCCTTGATGCATCATTTGGGGGATGTGGCTATCCAGTTGTTCCAGCATTGTGTGTTAAAATGATTGTCTTTTCTTCGTTATATTGCCTTTGCTTCTTCATCAGAGATCAGTTAATGATGTTTATGTGGGGCTGTTTGTGGGCTCTTTAATTAAAATACATATATTGAAAAGAAGGGTTAAAAAGTGAATGGCCACTATGCACCCACCAGATTAGTAAAAATGAAAAGGATAAAACATATATAAATAATTGGCAAGAATATAAAGCAACTGCAACTCTTATAAATTGCTAGCAGGAGTGTAAATTAGTTCAGCTACCTGTGGAAACCTCTTGGTATTACCCAGCACAGTTGAAGTTACAAATATCCTATCACCTGGCAATTCCGCTCTGTTATCAGCCTTGAAAAATACAGACACATACGCCCAGAAAACATGTACAGGTGTGTTCACAGCAGTAAAACCTGTAATGGCCCCAAACAACATGTCAACAATAACGATACATAATTTGCAGTATGTACAAATAAAGGAATTCTATACACCAGCGAAAATGGAGCACTCTAGTTACGTGCAGTGTATGAGTCTTAAGAAGGATGATGAGCCAAAGACGCCAAACGTAAAGGGAATCATAGGACACCAAATATGGGACCCACAGAGTAAAGCCATTGATAAATTAGATCTTATGAAAATTAAAATCTTCCCTTCAGAAGACACCATTAAGAAAAATGGAAAGTTTGGCCACAGGCTAGGAGATATGCACATTTGCAACAGATGTACCTGACCAAGAACTTGTATGCAGGATATATAAAGAATGTTTACAATCCAATAATAAGACGAACAACTCAGTTTTTGTAAAATACAGGAAGAGACTTGAACAGACACTTGACCAAAGAAGATAGATGAATGACCAATAAGTATTTGAAAGGATGTTCAACATCATTAGTCATCCACGAATGTAAAAACCACCATGAGATCCCCCCTCACATGACTAGAGTGGAAAAGACCGAGCTTGCTGCACATGGATAAAGACGTGGAGCAGTCTGAACCCTCATACACTGCGGGTGGGAGTGTACACAGTACAACTACTTCAAAAAGCAGTGTGGCAGCTTCTTAGAAAGTTGAATGTACTTCCCACATACTTCCCTGCAAGCCCACTCCTAGGTAATTACCCATGAGAACCGGAAGCCCCTGCCTGCAGATATTCATAGCACCTTGATTCACAAATGCCTGTCACTGGAAAGCAGCACTGAGTGGATGAGCAAATGTGGTGCCCCTACAGTGGGACACTCGCTCTGCAGAAAGGAAACACTGAGACACAACAGCACAGAGGAATCTCCAGGCACTCTGCTGAGCAAGGAAGCCCAACCAAAAGTACCTTCTGCATCTTTCCATTTATGTAAACTTCTAGCAAAGCAAGACTATAGTGACAGAGAGCAGATCAGGGGTTGCCCAGGGGTGGGGGAAAGGACTGCCAGCAAAGAGGCACCAGGGCCCCCTCAGGGGGGTGAAACGTTCCATATCTAGTCAACATTACTCAAAACACACACATAAAATGGGTAAATTTTGTTGTAATATAAATTATCCCTCATTAACTTTGACTTAAAAACAAAGCAAGAGGTAGTTGTACACCCATGTATGGAGCAGCCTAACCACAATAGTTCCTTACTAGATGATTCTGCAAGTGACTTAAGAAGCAAAAAATTCAAAAAGTTGACTAAAGCTGTATGTGGACTGAATGATGACTACAGCATGGTTCGATTTTTGCCTTATGATCAGTCAGATGAAGAAAGCATGAACATTGTATCACAGCATATTGATTTTGCCATTCAGAATGGAGAGGACTTAGAATTCAAAGAACCAAAGGAACATGAAGATGAATCTTCTTCAGTGTTTGATGAATATTTTCAAGAGCATCAGAATGAATGAAGAATTTATTAAAAAGTAACTGTACATGTGAAAAGCTGTGGCTGAACCAGCAGCAGAACATTCTTCTCTTCAAAGGCTACAATACTGGAAACATACTTTAATTTAAAAAATTAGCACATGGCTCTTTATTAGCAACATGTCTTGAACCAAGTTCTTAATTATTCTGAGGCTGCTGCTGTTTAAAGTGGAATCTTTTAATATTATTTTAACAGCATCAATTTAGATTTTAAAAGTTGAACTGAATGCATATAGATTTGTATATAATACCACACCCATGGAACAGTTTACCTTTATTTTTACTGATTTTGTTATTTTTAAAGACTTTTTGGAAGGGCAGGAATTATTGTAACAAAATATACATATGTGTGTCCAAAGGGAAAAAATCTGGAAGGAAATAAGACCATTGCTTATCTGTGTCTTCCAGTTTTCCTACATTGAAAATGTATTAGTTGTATAATTAAAATCTGAAAAGTTAACTGTTTTAAGATATATATGTATATAAATAAAAGAAGTAGAAAGATGGCAAAAAAAAAAAAAAGCGAGGCAAGTGTCCATCAACGGGTGACTGAATAAACCAGTGTGGCACGTACACACAATGGAGTACTACTCAGCCTTGAAAAGGAAGGTCATTCTGACAGCTACAATGTGGATGAATCTGGAAAGCAGTATGCTAAATGACATAAGCCAGACACAAAAGGACAACTATTGTATGACTGTGCTCATATGAGGTCTCTGGAGCCGTCCACTCCACAGAGACAGAGAGCAGAGGGGCAGTTGCAGGGGGCCGGGGGATGTGGAGGGGGCTGGGGAGTTAGTGTCTAAGAGGCAGAGTGTTTCAGTTTGGGTAGATGAGAACGTTCTGGAGATGGTGGTGGTGGCTTTACAGCAATGCAAATATACTTAAAGCCTCCCTACACTTAAAATACCTAACATTGTGAAATTCATTATTTATATGTTACTACAATTTAAAAAGAGAGAGAGAAAGAAAGAAGGAGACCCAGCAGAGAACTAGGCACCAGTGTCTTCTTCACAGGTCTCCATCGCCCCGATTGCCAGGGCCGCGGGCCTGCCGGAAGGTGGGTCCCTCACCTGGCAGAGCAGGGCCACGTGGCTGGTGGCAGAAGATCTTGAAAGCCACTGACAGACCCACAGGCAGGATAAATATGGGACCACAGGGAAGAAACAGAGCCATCTTAACTAGGTTTACACTGGCGTGGACACGAATGCTCCATCTAGGTCCTGAAGGAGGTAACAACTTCCAGGAGACGGATGCAACTGAAGGTGCTAAAATGATGTTTTCAGGAGCAACTGACTAGTCATTCATAGTAAGTAAAGTAGGATATCCACACATCAAAGCATTAAAACTGCAGCAAACAGTATGTATGCAGTGAACAGTGAAATCCCGTTCCCTTCCCTTGTATCTTTCCAGACATTTTCCACGTCTGTGTAGGCTTAGATAGATGCGTCTGTCTGTAAATATGTGTATGCCTCTCTTGTAATGCCCCACTTTGTTGTTTATCACCCAGAGGAAAGCATGCTGTCAGTACTCATTTTATTTTTACCACTTGCTCTGTCTTGGAGCGGTTTTCTGTATCACTACATACAGAATGGCTTCCTGTTTTTTGTTTTAAAGGCTGCATGGTTTTCTATTGTGTGGAAATGCTTCCATTACACTCACAGGCAAACTCAAGCCCTTACTTTTTCCTGTGACCCCTAGGTTTTTCCTGCTCAACTGCTAGCTGGAGCCAGGTGCTAAATACCACAGTATTTTCTCCACCAGGGGCTTTGTAATAGATATGCTCACTAGGCATGTGAAAGAATGAAGTGACTTCTGCCTGAGAACATCTCTGGCCCTGAACATCTTCCCGACCTTGGCATCTGCTTTCACTCTGCTCCTTCCTGCTTGGGCTTCCTTCCTGTTCATTTTCTCTGCCTTCTGCCCTGCTTTGCTCCGGCCACCTTCCTTCTGAATGTCTTTAGGGTGATGCCAGCTCCCCACAACCTTCACCTTACCTGGCCTTGACTTCCTGTCCCACTCAGGGCTGTGTGTTCACCCAGAGGGACTTTCACCTTTTGCTTGATCAGAAACCAAACCAAACCTACCTTTAAAGGTTAAACGGAATGCTTCACAGTTTACATAGACACATTGTAAACTCTCTGTGTTGACAGATATTTATTTCTGTAGATGTCTGCATTTAAAGTATTTGGCAATTGCACTTAGTCATACTAGATGAGTTGACTTTTAATTGAGAGAACTTCATAGGCTCTGAGACTATTCGAGGTGGAAGGCACTTTGCAGAGAGCATTGCCTGTCAGAGATGAAGGCCCCGGTCAGAGAGATCTGGGGGCTTGGCTGTGGTCACACAGCTTGACTGACAGTTTAAAGTTGTGTGTGATCGTGTATATGGAAATACCTCTCGTTGACTCACTCAACAGACATTTTCTGAGTTCTGTGCCAGACATTGGCCAAGGCTGAGGTCCCAGCAGTGGAAGGACAAGAGAACCCCTATTGCCAGAGACTTGCTGAGGCTCGATGAACCAACTGTTCAAGTCCCAGAGCAGAGGCCTGGCCAGTGTGATGAGAAAACAGCTACTCTGAGCTGCTGCCAGGGCATGTGACAGTATAGCAGCCCTGCTCGCCCCCAGAGCATGGGCACTTAGATAAGGACCTGAGCACAGGATGCCCGCCGAAGTTCCCACTGTCCTTTTTCTGGGCACCTTAGAGTAGAGCCCATGGAGTTAGTGACCTCTGCCTTACAAGTACTTCGCTCTCATCTCCTCGCTGGGGACCTGGGACAGAAGACTGCCCTTCCCCCAGCTCAGAGCATCCCCTGGTCCCGTTTTGGGGATCTGTAAGTAATAAATCATGTGACTCTGCTCCCTTTGGGTAGGTGTACTGAAACTGTGCCTTCAGTCAAAACTTCCCCAAAGTGGGATCTTGGGTGCTGAGCGGGTTCCCTGCTCACCCCAGGTGGGTGGCTTGTGCTCTCCATTCAGCAAGTCAGTCTGCATATTCTTAACTCAGTACACCAGCTACACCCGAAAACCACACAGTTCCTCCTAGGAAGGACTCCCCGCCCTCTCCTGCCTTGGACTCCACTCCAGGCAGCCTGAGCAGAGCTCACTCGTGTGTGTGTGTGTGATTGTGTGCATGCGTGTATGCGTGTGTGTGTGTGTATATATCCTCCATGACACTCCCTTATTTCAGGGCCATTCTCTGGCCACCTATGGAACAGGGTGCTCTTGGCTGATGGCATCTTTGCAAGTCCCTCCTGCAGCCTGTGTTGTTCTCTCTGTATGAGGTGAGCCCTTGGACCATGCACACTGGGGACGTGCACCTAGGGTGAGCTTCCAACTGCGGATTAGACCTCACACTGACATCCCCCTCGGCGGGCTGCCATGCTTGAGCTCCATGTTCCCTGGAACTGCCATCCCAGATGCCTTAGGGAAAGCTGGCCTTCTCAGGTGGTCCCTCCTGGCACCCCTGGGTGGCCTTGAGCAAGTCACATGTCCTCCCTGCAAAATTTCCCCTCTGAAAAATGAGGCTGGGAGGATCTTGCAGGGGACATCCTGTGATTCCACCAGCCAGCCCCAGGTTCAGGAGGCAGCCCTCGACTGGGACGTTGAAATCCTCAATGAAATTGAAAGGGATGTGACCAATCCAAATGGAACACTATTCACATTATAGGGGTACCAGAAGACAAAGAGTGAGAAAAAGGGATAGAAAGTGTCTCTGAGGAGATGATTGCTGAAAACTTCCCCAATCTGGGGAAGAAGATAGTCTCTCAGGCCATGGAGGTGCACAGATCTCCCAACACAAGGGACCCAAGGAAGACAACACCAAGACATATAATACTTAAAATGGCAAAGATCAAGGATAAGGACAGACTATTAAAAGCAGCCAGAGAGAGAAATAAGATCACATACAAAGGAAAGCCCATCAGGCTTTCAACAGACTTCTCAACAGAAACCTTACAGGCCAGAAGGGAGTGGCATGATGTATTTAATGCAATGAAGCAGAAGGACCTAGAACCAAGATTACTTTATCTGACAAGATTATCATTTCAATTTGAAGGAGGGATGAAACAATTCCCAGATAAGCAAAAGCGGAGAGAATTTACCTCCCACAAACCATCTCTACAGTGTATTTTGGAGGGACTGCTATAGATGGAAGTGTTTCTATGGTTTAATAGCTGTCACCAGAGGTAATAAAACCACAGTAAAGAAAGTAGAATAGCTAATTACTAAGCAAATGCAAAATTAAATTAACTATCCCCAAAGTCAATCAACGGATAGACAAACAATACAGAATATGATACCTAATATATAAAGAATGGAGGAGGAAGAAAAAGGAGGAGAAAAAAAAAAGAACCTTTACATTGTGTTTGTAATAGCATATTAAGTGAGTTAAGTTAGAATCTTAGATAGTAAGGAAGTTAACGTTGAAACTTTGGTAACCACGAATCTAAAGCCTGCAATGCCAATAAGTACATACCTATCCATAATCACCCTTAATGTAAATGGACTGAATGCACCAATCAAAAGACATAGAGTCTCTGAATGGATAAAAAAACAAGACCCATCTATATGCTGCCTACAAGAGACTCACTTTAAACCCAAAGACATACACAGACTAAAAGTGAAGGGATGGAAAAAGACATTTCATGCAACTAATAGGGAGAAAAAGCAGGAGCTGCAGTACTTATATCACACAAAATAGACTTCAAAACAAAGAAAGTCACAAGAGACAAAGAAGGACATTACATAATGATAAAAGGGTCAGTCCAACAAGAAGATATAACCATTATAAATATCTATGCACCCAACACAGGAGCACCTATATATGTGACACAAATAATAACAGAATTAAAAGAAGAACTAGAATGCAATGCATTCATTCTAGGAGACTTCAACACATCACTCACTCTGAAGGACAGATCAACCAGACAAAAAATAAGTAAGGAGACAGAGGCACCGAACAACACATTAGAACAGATGGACCTAACAGACATCTACAGAACTCTACACCCAAAAGCAGCAGGATACACATTCTTCTCAAGTGCACATGGAACATTTTCAAGAATAGATCATATACTAGGCCACAAAAAGGGCCTTGGTAAATTCAAAAAGATTGAAATTATACCAACCAGTTTCTCAGACCACAAAGGTATGAAACTAGAAATGAATTACGCAAAGAAAATGAAAAATCCCACAAACACATGGAGGCTTAATAACATGCTCCTAAATAATCAATGGATCAATGACCAAATAAAAACAGAGATCAAGCAATATATGGACACAAATGACAATAACTCAACACTGCAAAATCTGTGGGACGCAGAGAAGGCCATGCTAAGAGGAAAGTATACTGCAATACAGGCCTACCTCAGGAGAGAAGAACAATCCCATATGAGCAGTCAAAACTCACAATTAACAAAACTAGAAAAAGAAGAACAAATGAGGCCCAAAGTCAGTAGAAAGAGGGACATAATAAAGAGTAGAGCAGAAATAAATAAAATCGAGAATAAAACAATAGAAAGGATCAATGAAAGCAAGCGCTGGTTCTTTGAGAAAATAAACAAAATAGATAAACCCCTAGCCAGACTTATAAAGAAAAAAAGAGAGTCTACTCACATAAACAGAATCAGAAATGACAAAGGAAAAATCACTACGGACACCACAGAAATACAAAGAACTATTAGAGAATACTATGAAAAATTATATGGTAACAAACTGGATAACCTAGAAGAAATGGACAACTTTCTAGAAAAATACAGCCTTCCAAGGCTGACCCAGAAAGAAACAGAAAATCTGAACAGATCAATTACCAGCAATGAAATTGAACTGGTAATCAAAAACCTACCTAAGAACAAAATTCCTGAACCAGATGGCTTCACCGCTGAATTTTATCAAACATTTAGTGAAGACCTAATACCCATCCTCCTTAAAGTTTTCCAAAGAGTAGAAGAAGAGGCAATACTTCCAAACTCATTCTATGAGGCCAGCATCACTCTAATACCAAAACCGGGCAGACACCACAAAAAAAGAAAACTACAGACCGATATCCCTGATGAACATATGCAAAAATACTCAACAAAATATCAGCAAACAGAACTCAAAAACACATCAAAAGGGTCATCCACCACGATCAAGTAGTATTTGTTCCAGGGATGCAAGGATGGTACATCATTTGAAAATCCATCAACATCATCCATCACATCAACAAAAAGAAGGACAAAAACCACATGATCATCTCCCTAGATACTGAAAAAGCATTTGACAAAATTCAACATCCATTCACGATTATAATTCTCAACAAAATGGGTATAGAGGGCAAGTACCTCAACATAATAAAGGCCATATATGACAAACCCACAGCCAACATTATACGTAAGAGCGAGAGGCTGAAAGTTTTTCCTTTAAGATCGGGAACAAGGCAAGGATGCCCACTCTCCCCACTTTGATTCAACATAGTACTGGAGGTCCTAGCCACGGCAATCAGACAACACAAAGAAATAAAAGGCACCCAGATTGGCAAGGAAGAAGTTAAACTGTCGCTGTTTGCAGATGACATGATATTGTACATAAAAAACCCTAAAGAATCCACTCCAAAACTACTAGATCTAATATCTTAATTCAGCAAAGTTGCAGGTACAAAATTAATACACAGAAACCTGTGGCATTCCTATACTCTAACAATGAACTAGCAGAGAGAGAAATCAGGAAAACAATTTCATTCATACTTGCATCAAAAAGAATAAAATACCAAGGAATAAACCTAACCAAGGAAGTGAAAGACCTATACTCTGAAAACTAGAAGACACTCATGAGAGAAATTAAAGAAGATACAAATAAATGGAAACACATCCCGTGCTCATGGAGAGGAAGAATTAATATTGTCAAAATGGCCATCCTGCCTAAAGCAATCTACAGATTCAATGCAATTCCTATCAAAATACCAACAGCATTCTTCAACAAACTAGAGAAAATCGTTCTAAAATTCATATGGGACCACAAAAGACCCCAGATAGCCAAAGCAATCTTGAGAAGGAAGAATAAAGCTGGGGGGATTATGCTCCCCAACTTCAAGCTCTACTACAAAGCCACAGTAGTCAAGACAATTTGGTACTGGCACAAGAACAGACCCGTAGACCAATGGGACAGACTACAGATCCCTGATATAAACCCAAGCATATATGGTCAATTAATATATGATTAAGGAGCCATGGACATACAATGGGGAAATGACAAGCCTCTTCAACAGCTGGTGTTGGCAAAACTGGACAGCTACATGCAAGAGAATGAAACTCGATTATTGTTTAACCCCATACACAAAAGTAAACTCAAAATGGATCAAGGACCTGAATGTAAGTCATGAAACCATAAAACTCTTAGAAGAGAACATAGGCAAAAATGTCCTGAATATAAGCATGAGCAACTTCTTCCTGAACACATCTCCTCAAGCAAGGGAAACAAAAGCAAAAATGAACTCATGGGACTACATCAAACTAAAGGGTTTCTGTATGGCAAAGGACACCATCAACAGAACAAAAAGGCATCCTACAGTATGCGAGAATATATTTGTAAATGACATATCCAACAAGGGATTAACATCCGAAATATATAAAGAACTTACACACCTCAACACCCAAAAAGCAAATAACCCAAGTAAAAAATGGGCAGAGGATATGAAGAGACAGTTCTCCAAAGAAGAAATTCAGATGACCAACAGACACATGAAAAGATGCTCCACATCACTAATCATCAGGGAAATGCAAATTAAAACCACAATGAGATATCATTTCACACCAGTAAGGATGGCCAGCATTGAAAAGACTCAAAACAACAAATGCCGGCGAGGATGCGGAGAAAGGGGAATCCTCCTACACTGCTGGTGGGAATGTAAGCTAGTTCAACCATTGTGGAAAGCAATATGGAGGTTCCTCAAAAAACTAAAAATACAAATACCATTTGACCCGGGAATCCCACTCCTTGGAATTTACCCAAAGAATACAAGTTCTCAGATTCAAAAAGACATATGCACCCCTATGTTCACTGCAGCACTTTTTACAATAGCCAAGATATGGAAGCAACCTAAGTGTCCATCAGTAGATGAATGGATAAAGAAGATGTGGTTCATATACACAATGGAATACTATTCAGCCATAAGAAGGAAAGAAATCCTGCCATTTGCAACAACATGGATGGAGCTGGAGGATATTATGCTCAGTGAAATAAGCCAGGCAGAGAAAGACAAGTGCCAAATGATTTCCCTCATTTGTGGAGTATAACAACGAAGCAAAACTGAAGGAACAAAATACAGCAGACTCAGAGACTCCAAGGAACTAGTGGTTACCAAAGGGGAGGGGTGTGGGAGGGCGGGTGCGGAGGGTGGGAGAGGGGATTGTGGGGTATTTTGTTTAGTACACATGGTGTGGGGGGTCACGAGGAAAGCAGTGTAGCACAGAGAAGGCAAACAGTGAATCTGTGGCATCTTACTACACTGATGGACAGTGACTGCATTGGGGTATGGGTGGGGACTTGATAATATGGGTAAATATAGTAACCACATTGTTTTTTCATGTGAAACTTTTCTAAGAGTGTATATCAATAATATTTAGTAAAAAAATGAGAAAAAAAAAAGAAATTGAAAGACATGAGGGGGACTGTCTGAAATCTTGCAGACCCCATTCTATGATTGCCTTTCCCCTCGTGACAAGGGAAGTGAGAGGGCGCTGTGAGGTACACTGGGCCCTGATGAGCAGAGGTGTGTGTGGATGGAATTCCCTCCTGTCTTCTCCATGTGACCCCAAATCACACCCCTGCTGCCCTGTTCTCACACAACCCTTGATTCCAAAATTGGGAGCCCAGAGCAGCCATTCAGAAATTCTAGGGGGAAGAAATGAAAAGGGCAAGAAAAGGCCTTTGACCAGAGAAATGCCAGGCCTTGATGATCTAACTTGATGCAACGCCGGAGCTCTAACTAGCCTCATAGGAATGAAAATGGGCAAGTCTATCCCACTGTAAAAGCATCAGAGGAAAACCACCGTTAAGGAAATGAATCCTTAAAAAAGCGCCCTTTTATTTTTTAAAAAAGGATCTTCTAGTAAAGCAATCATCCTCTCTTTTGCCTTCTTCCTTTAGTTCAAGGTTTTGGCATTTTAAACTTTTTATATATCGAGTCTTAAAGCAAGGCCCACAATTACAGAAATTTTGCTGAAGGGAAAAAATGCGTTTATGCCTCTTGGTGTGTGTTTTTAAATATGAAACCGAAGGGCAGGAAGGAAAAAAAATTACATGCCTTCTGGTGGCACAAAGAGGTTAAAGAAATGATAAGGCTAAACCTAACCATGGAAGTGAAAGACCTATACCCTGAAAACTACAAGACACTCTTAAAAGAAATTAAAGAGGACACTAATAAATAGAAATTCATCCCACGCTCTTGGGTAGGAAGAATTAATATTGTCAAAATGGCCATATTGCCTAAAGCAATCTACAGATTCAATTCAATCCCTTTGAAAATACCTACAGCATTCTTCAATGAACTAAAGCAAATAGTTCTAAAATTCATATAGAACCACAAAAGACCCTGAATAGCCAAAGCAATCCTGAGAAGGAAGAATAAATCAGGGGGAATTACGCTCCCTGACTTCAAGCTCTACTACAAAGCCATAATAATCAAGACAATTTGGTACTGGCACAAGAACAGACCCATAGACCAGTGGAACAGAATAGAGATTCCAGATATAAACCCAAACATATATGGTCAATTAATATACGACAAAGGAGCCATGGATATACAATGGGGAATGACAGCCTCTTCAACAGCTGGTGTTGGCAAAACTGGACAGCTACATGTAAGAGAATGAAACTGGATTATTGTCTAACCCCATACACAAAAGTAAACTCAAAATGGATCAAAGACCTGAATGTAAGCCATGAAACCATAAAACTCTTAGAAAAAAATATAGGCAAAAATCTCTTGGACATAAACATGAGCAACTTCTTCACGAACATATCTCCCTGGGCAAGAGAAACAAAAGAGAAAATGAACAAGTGGGACCATATCAAACTAAAAAGCTTCTGGACAGCAAAGGACAGCATTAGTAGAACAAGAAGACACAGTATGGGAGAATATATTCATAAATGACATATATGATAAGGGGTTGACATCCAAATTATATAAGGAGCTCACGCACCTCAACAAAGAAAAAGCAAATAAGCCAATCAAAAAATGGGCAGAGGACATGAATAGACACTTCTCCAAAGAAGAAATTCAGATGGCCAACAGGCACATGAAAAGATGCTCCACATCGCTAATCATCAGAGAAATGCAAATTAAAACCACAATGAGATATCACCTCACACCAGTGAGGATGGTCAACATCCAAAACACAAACAACAACAAATGTTGTCGAGGATGTGGAGAAAAGGGAACCCTCCTACACTGCTGGTGGGACTGCAAATTAGTTCAACCATTGGGGAAAGCAGTATGGAGGTTCCTCAAAAAACTCAAAATAGAAATACCATTTGACCCAGGAATTCCACTCCTAGGAATTTACCCTAAGAATGCAGCAGCCCAGTTTGAAAAAGACAGATGCACCCCTATGTTTATCGCAGCACTATTTACAATAGCCAAGAAATGGAAGCAACCTAAGTGTCCATCAGTAGATGAATGGATAAAGAAGATGTGGTACATATACACAATGGAATATTATTCAGCCATAAGAAGAAAACAAATCCTACCATTTGCAACAACATGGATGGAGCTAGAGGGTATTATGCTCAGTGAAATAAGGCAGGCAGAAAAAGACAAGTATCAAATGATGTCACTCATCTATGGAGTATAAGAACAAAGAAAAAAACTGAAGGAACGAAACAGCAGCAGACTCACAGAACCCAAGAATGGACTAATAGTTACCAAAGGGAAAGGGACTGGGGAGGATGGGTGGGAAGGGAGGGACAAGGGGGAAAAAGGGGCATTACGATTAGCAGATGTAATGTTGGGGGGGCATGGGGAGGGCAGTACAACTCAGAGAGGACTAGTAGTGATTCTATAGCATCTCACTATGCTGATGGACAGTGACTGTAATGGGGTTGGTGGGGGGGGCCTGATGAAGGGAGTAGTTTAATAACCATAATATTGCACATGTAATTGTAGATTAATAATACCAAAATAAATTATTTAAAAAAAACATGGCGTGATGCGCCTTGGTGAGTGCCCAGGGGCAAAACATAAGCAGCAAGGACGTGAGGGGGGGGGCGGCGAGGGGGAGATGGGGGAGAGGGGGAGGGCGGTGAGGGGGCGAGGGGGGAGGGGCGGCGAGGGGAGAGGGGGAGGGGCGGCGAGGGGTGGAGGGGGGATGTTCCAGACAAAGTGGTTGGGGAAAACTGTTAATGGCTGTAATGGCTGGATTGTGTCCCCAGATTCACATGTTGGAGCCCTAACCCCTGGTACCTTAGATATGACTCTATTTGGAGACAGGGTCTTTAACAAGGTGATTAAGTTAAATGAGGTCATTAGGGTGGGTGGGCCCTAATGCAATAGGCCTGGTGTCCTCACAAGAGTCAGGGTAGACGCACAGACTGTGGAGGGCCCAAGGAGGGGTTGCTGCTCGACCAGCAGAGAGGCCTCTGAGGAACAACCCTGCCAGCCCCTTGCTCACGGACTTCCCGCCTCCAGAACTGTGAGATAGTGAATTTCTGCTGTTGAAGCCGCCCAGTCTGCGGTGCCGTGTTATGGCAGCCAACGCAAGCTACAACAAAGACCTCACTGAGAAAGTGACTTGAGCAGACATCAGAAGGGAGGGGATGAGCTGAGCAGATGGGTGTTAAGGGTGTGAGGTGGGCAGCAGGTGCAAAGGCCCTGAGGCAAGGCTTGATCCATGTGGCTGGAACAAAGCAGGAGAGGCCAGAGAGCTAACAGGGTGTGTGGGGGCAGCTCTGGCTTTTACTCTGGGCTGGGGAACTGTTGTCACATTTTGAACACAGAAGTGTGCAAAGGTTCAACTTGTTTATATTTTAACAGAAGCATTCTGGCTGCTGACCTGAGAAGAGATGTCAGGTAGACAGAGGAGGGCGGGGAAGCAGTCAGCGGCTGCTCAGTACTTCAGGTGAGAGGTGATGGCAGCTTGGACAAGGGCGGATAAATGGATGGAATGGATATCCAAGAATGGATAAAGAAACTGTTGTATATTCATATCATGGAATATTACACAATAATGGAAGAGTCAACGGCTGATACAATCAACAACATGGATAAATCTCAGACATGATGTTGAGTGAGAAGTCCTAAATGTTGTATGATACAAATATATATATAGTATGATTCCATTTATATGCAGTTCAGATGTAGGGTGCTGAGATGTTGCCTCTCTGGATCTGAGTGGTTGGGAAATTGTGTTGAATTCTGGGTATAACTTGAAGGCAGAGCCAGTGGGATCGGCTGACGAATGGCACCTGGAATGTGATAGAGTCAAGAGAGCCCCACATTCATGTTCTGAGCGACTAGAGGTGGGGTTGCCATTCCCAGGGAAGCCTAGACTGGGAGCAGCAGGCTGTGGGAGGTGTCAGGCCTCAGTCTGGAGCTTATTGGAAGCCTCTGGGTTGGAGCTGTTGTTGGAAATCCAGGCAGAAGGTCGCACCCTCAGCTGGACCCTGGCCACTGCGCTGGGGAGGGAGCAGTGGGAGAGGCAGGGATGGGAGTCTAGACCCCAGGGTCAGGGGGCTCTCAAGCTGGGCAGAGGGAGGGTGGTCCATGGGGGTACCCAGGGCCGCAGTAAGCAAAGGCAGATGGTGCAGCCCAGGGGGGCAGCAGAAAGGCAGAGGAACCTGGGCTTCAGGTGCCTTGGGAGCCGCAGAGATTCTGTGCTTGGGAAGTGAGTTACTGCAGCAGGCGGGTCGGTGAGGGGAGGACAGGAGAGGGCAGGGGAAGGCCTGGAGGCGGCTGGGGTGAGGGAGAGGAGGGTAGAAAAGCCACCCAGATTTTTAAACCTGGCAGGGCCTGTTCTGAATCAGGAGAGTGGACTAGGCCCCAAGGGCCTTTGGCTTCTTCCCCGCCCCAGCCTTGCCTCATCCACAGACACCCACTGATGCGTGGCCTTCACCAGACTCTGTGCTCTGTGCCCCGGGACAAGGGTGAGTAAGCTGCCCTCAGCCCCTCCGGTTCCCACCCCCACGGCCTTCCTGCAGCTGAGCTGCTGGCCCAGTGCTGGTGGCTGGGTCTCCCCTGCCCTCAGGCCACTCTCTCAGCTCTTTTGCCGATCACCTCCTTGTCCCACCAGGGAAATGCCATGTCCCCAGAACCCCTGCCAACCTGTCATCAGAGTCCCTGAACCCCTTGCAGAACAAAAGGGTTTGTAGCAACACAGACAGACCTCAGGTCCTGGAGGAGAAGGATGCCCCCTGCTGCCTCAGGAGCTGCTGGACAGGAACCCAAGCAGACAGAGTGAGGAGCCCAGTGGACGCCATGGGATCAGGAAAATGCATCAATCCAGTTACAATATGAGACAAGGCTCAAGCAGACATGTCAGGAAAGAGGAATAAAATGGCCAACAAGCACATAAGGGGGTGCACAGACTCTTTAGTCATCTGCAAGTACAAATTAAAAGCACAGTAGGCCAGCTCACTCACTGGAGAGGCTAAACTCAGAACCATGACAATACCAAGTGCTAATGAGGATGTGGAACAACTAGAATTCTTTTTTTTTAAACTGTAAAGGGCTGTTTTTATGAAACATAGGCAACATAAATCAATAAATTTTTAAAGAACTTAGTAGTATGGTGTGATTCCTTCCACTGCCAATCGCCTTTGCTTCTCCAAAGTGACGCATTATCTTCAATAAAGTAAGTCCTTTTAAAATCAACTTTTGTTCGATCCAGTTATTATCAGTCAGTCCAATTTTCTTTTAGCTCAGCTTCCTTGCTCTCCATGAATATGGGCATACTTCAGAAACTCCCCACCTGTAATCTGAGTTCCATTTCTTCAAGCAATTTACTCTGGGGCCCTAGAAGTTAAATTGTAAGAAGTAAATTGCTATTTTGGCTAATGACCCACACATAATATATAGATATTCTCTAATCATCTCTATCAGCCCTATTACATCCAGTTTTTTACTCATGAGCCTAGCAATAAAGTATTACAGGTCTCATTGTCACCACTGCAATAAAACCACTGTGATGGAAGCATGACCCGTCTCTCAATGTAGCCACATTAACAATTTCTGGACACCAAGAACAACAATGCCCATGTTCATCTAAAATGAGGCAAGAATTCTTTTGTTGCTGGTTACAGGTGGGAATGTGAATTGGTATGTCCATCTGGAAAGGTGTTTGGCAGAGCTCAGTAAAGCAAGATCTACATATGATGATCCAACCACTTCAGCAGAAAGAATGTGCAAGAGGCTCTGTCCACAGCAGCTTTATTCATGGCAGCTGCCATGTGGAAATAACCCATGTCCGTCCACCTGAAAATGGATGAAGAATTGGTTGAATATTTATACCATGGAATATTACACAACAGTGGAAAAGAGCAAACTGCAGATACAATCAACAACATGGATAAAACTCAGACATGATATGAAGTGAAAGATATGCTATACGTTGTATGATATATATATATAGAGAGAGTATGATTCCATTTATACGAGTTTAGGATGCTGACACATTCACCCTCTGGCTCCGAAGTGGTGTCCCAGAGGGGCACGTATTTTAGTTGTTTGTACAGGAAGGCGTGGAGAATAGGAGCAATGCATCCACGCCTGCTGAATCAGAACATGCATTTAATAAGATCTAAAGGTTATTTAAGCACACATTAAATTCAGAGCTAATTTGGAAGAAACACTCTGGAATCCAGTGGGCAGTGGGGTTGGGGGTATAAAGGAGAGGAAGCGGGAAGCTTGATGGGACCCCTAGTTTCTGGCTCGGTGAGCAGGTGAATGCTAGTGTCACTAGCTGGGAATTGAGATGCCAGGGGGGTGACAGTGACTGTGATGTCTGATGACGCCATCTAGGAGGCCCTGGGATCACTGCCTGTCAGCCTAGGAGAGGTCAAAGCCAGTCTTCCCTGTCACTCATCTGCATGGGCTTGCTAGTTAAAGCCATGGCTGAGATCATGGAGGGAGAAGCAATAAACTGAAGAAGGTCCAGGACAGACGTTTTTGTTAAAGGTCTAAAAAGAGCATTTAGGAGACAGCAGAAGAACCAAGAGAGAGAGTGGGGTCCCAGAAAACCGGGAAGCATGCCACCAGGCCAAATGTGCCTGGGGGTTTAAGTTCAACAGTGCCATAATTATGGGTTCTGCAGCATGGGCTCAGGGTGAGGAATGAGGGGCAGAGGGAGCCCTGGCTGCTCTCCCTACAGCCTCGCCGTGGGGGAAGGGACAGGATCATTACAGAGTTATGGCTTGTCAGTGTCCATGGGCCACATGGAAGGAGCAGGGGGCGAGGCAAGCGGTGGGCATCTGGGGAGGGAAGGCATGATTGTCGGCCACGTTTTCTGAGGAGGTTGAGGGGGATGAGATCCAGAGGACCCGCGGAAGGAAGAGCGGGGTGGGTGAGACAAGTACCAATGGTGAGGATGGGAGGAAGCCGAGGACGTTCACTGTGTGGCCTCCATTTCCTCTACGAAGTGCAAGACAAGAGCATCTATTGAGAATGACAAAGGGGGGAGATGGGGCAGGGCTTGAGGGTGAAGAGCAGATAGGACAGTAGCAGACAGGTTCCCGAGGGCCCAGTTCAGGCTGACTTTTATTCCAGCAATTTCCAAGAATCCAAATGTAAAACATTTTCCTCTTTTTCTATTTTTCCAGAACACCTTGGCCTGTATGCTGTTTTATCTCTTCAAATTCCATCCTGGAAAATGCAACGATTAAAAGGATACGTTGCCTTCGTTTGCAAACCTGGAAGGGAAATGAAGAATCCTTGGGCTTAATATTCACCTTTGCTATGAACTCCTGACATTATTTTTGGACAAGAATAGTGGGGAATTGAAAGCTTTCCTCAAATATTTGAAGAGATACCACACAGAAGGGTTTGAATAATTTCCGTGTCTTGCCAGAGGGCAGAGCAGGGGCTGTTGTTTGGCGATGGTTTAGACTCCACGTGGAGCTGAGAATCAGCCTTCTTGGGCAGGCTGTTGGGGAGAGATGTGGCCTGGGAACTGAGTGTGAGCAGGGGAGTCCAATTCCCAAGATGGTTGGGAAATGGAAAGGCAAGTCCTTCGGATTTTAAGATTCTCTGATTTTCCATTTGCTTTCCTGTTCCACCCAGAACACCCACACCTCATGGATGACCTTTCCTGGCTCAAACCTGAACTAAACACCCACAGGATGTGGCCCTGGCTGGATGGTTGGGACCCACAGGTGAGTGGGACAGTAGCACAGACACGGATCAACACTTGTTGGCTTCTTTCCTAAAAGGGGTTAAGGGCACAGGGACAGAATAGGAGGGGTTGACAAGGCCCATCCTGAGTCTAGAATGAGAGCTCTAGCATGGAAATAAAAGCACGGACTCTCAAGGCTGACTTCTTGGCTCCCATCCTCGGTCCATCACTTACTAGCCATTGATTTTGAACAGGTTACCTACTCTCTCTGTGCCTCAGTTTCCCATATGTAAAACGGTGGTGATGATAATGGCACTGACCACCTGGAGTTGTCATTAGGGTTACGTGTGCTCAGAAGAATGTCCGCTACACTCACTATATCTTAGCTATTTCTATTTTTTAGTGCAAGAGGTGGTTTTTATCTTGGGAAGCTTTATTAATTATTTATAATGTTTCTTTTAAGAACACAAATCCATCTAGTTGCATAAACACATCATAACAGAATGGGGTTGAGGGAACCTTTTGGAAATCCTTGGGAAGAAAGCACAAGGATAAACATGGATCCCTCTCCTTTACTTAACAGCTAGATTAAAAGGCCCACTGAAATACAGGGTTACTTGACTCATAATCGTCGCTCAGGAGAAAGATAGAAAAGGGGCTTTTAGGAACTGTTCGGTGTGCCCAGGGCTCAGCTTGCTTCCATGGCCACTTTCCTGTGTGTCTGAGTGAGCGACCCATCCTCACCATGGGCTCACTTAGGATTCTGGGGTGTGAGGAAGAAAGGCAAGAAGAGCCTGAGGTGGGATCACAGACCTGGCACCTACATCCAGTCGAGAGATGTGGCTGTGGCCATGGAGGAGGTGGCCCCAGGTGACCACAGAGGGGCAGTCTCTTCAACCTTGATGCTCTGCAGAGGGCTGTGGGCTTTGTTTCTACAAGTTCAGAGTAGGTTGACCCTTTGGCGTCTACCCAGGGACATATGGCCTGTGTCTCGGCAGCTGCTATCACATGGACACTGCAGGAGAGCCCACTGAGTCACTGGCAGGTCAGGCCACGGAAGCTCTCCTTCAGTCAGGCTTGGCCTTGGGCAGCTGGGGTCTGGACTGGGACTCTGTCCCCTTAGATATGTGTCTCACTGGAGTCAGGTAAGCATACTCAGCCTCGGCTTCCTCATGTGGGAAATGCAGATAACAAGGCTTTTATTATGAGAAATGAGCGTTATGTATGCTATTAGCAGTGCCTACCTAGGGCCTAGCAAACTCAATAAATGGAGCTTATTGTAACTATGTGTGCTGGCATGCGGAAGGTCTAGAAGGATTATCTTCTGAAACTCACAGATGCCTCACACTGTCCTCTGACCAGGGGGGGAGGAACGCCTCCAGCTGCTGAAGGCTGACATCACTGTTTTCTCCTGTGTCCTCATCTGCCAGGGGAGTGCCCACCCCTCATCCCCTGGCCGCGCTCAGATCAGCCGGTTGGAGCAAATGCCTTGAGACAGCACAATCCCATTTTTTCTTTCTCAGTGTGCAAACTTCCTAAGATATAATGAGATCCAAGGGAACTCCCTTATGAGTGAGCCCTGGATGTGGACAGGCCTTTCATCTTGCCTCCTCCTGCGGTTTTGGAAATCCAGGGACCAAGACAGGGCCTCCCTACCCACTGCCCACTACTCATTAATGATAATGTTTCTCCTTTGTGTCTCAGATTTTCTTGTTTAAATCTGCAGAAGACTCTTAGAACAATTTAGATGTAAGAGAAATCAGACCCTGGAGCTGAAAGGAATCTTGGACCACGACTCCCCCTCCCCACAAATCCTTGCCTTAAGGGAGTGACGCTGAGCATCACACTTCCCCTGCATCATTTCCCAGTCGCCTTTCCCTTGGTCCTCTTGACAATCCTTTAAGGGAGGTTTTATCAGTATCCTTGTTTATAAATAAGGAAACTGAGTAACGGAGTGTGGTGGAGCAGGGTGCACTCTGGGGTCTATTGACGACTGACTAGTGTGGCCTTGGTCTCCTTGTGCCCCACCCCACAGCCTGTAAATGCTGCAGAAGCATCAGCGAGTTTTGTTGTTATTCAGTTAGCCAGTGTGCAGTGGACCTGTCAGTTTCTTCAACTCGTGTTTACTGAGCCCCTGCTGTGTGCCAGACACCACAGGAGGTACTAAAGATACAAGGTGACCACAAACACACTATCCCTTCTCCAGCGGGGCTTAACGTCCAGTGGGGAGACATGCATCGATCAAAACAACCACACGGATGTAAAATTGTGCTTATGGCAGGCGCTATGAAGGAGGCACAGATAGTGTTCTGATGAGAAAATATAGCTGGTCTGGGGCTCCAGAAGGGCCTTCTGGAAGGAGTGAAGCCCCCCTTGATGCCTGATGAGTGAGCTGGAATTAGACGGGTGGCAGGTGGGGTGAAGACTGAGCCATCTGGGCTCGGGGCAGCAAGGACAAAAGCCCCGAGGAGGGATGGCAGAGGCACACGCAAGTGCTCCTGGGCTGGGGCACTGGTCCAGGGCAGACCTGGGGCAAGACCGGCCTGCGGTGGGCAGAGCCTATCGTTCAGAGCTTTGTAGGCCAGGTGGAAGATTCTGATCTTCATCCTAGGAGCAAAAAAGAAGGATGATAAGCTGAGAAATGACGATGATCACACAAAGATTAGTGCGGCTACAGTGTGGGGGATGGGTCGGTGGGTGGCAAGAAGGGGCATAGTAGACAGGAGGCCAAGGGGCACAGTGAGTGGGCCTGGTGCTCAGAGGAAAGGCAATAAAATGTGTGCCTTGTTGGTAGGCTGATCACATCCAGGGTTATGGGGTAGCTGGCCTGCGGAGAGTCCAGAGCTGCTCTGTCCAATATATAATATATATTATAGTATAGTAAGCACACGTGGCATGCGGCTCTTATGCAACTAAAATGTGCCTTGTCTGAATTCGGATATGCTCTGCGTGTAAAATACATATTGAATTTTGAAGCCTTAGTAAAAAAGAATGTGAAACATCTCATTAATGATTTTATATTGCTTGCACGTTGAAATGATAATATTTTGGATACATTGACTTAAATGTATCATTAAAATTAATGTTACCATATTCTTTTAACTTTAGTTTAATATGGCTACTTGAAAATTTAATTACATAAGGGATTGGGATTTGCAGTTCCTATTATGTTTCAGTTGGACAACACTGATCTGGAGTTGAGAAGAGGGGAGGGTCCAGGACTCAGCCCTGGAAAGGTTGGGAAACGACAGCATTCACAGCAAGGTTTCAGCCAGCGTCTTAATTATTGTCAAGCATCTCGGTGGAGAGGATTCCAGAAAGGGGAAATGCTGGAGAGGAGGTGGATGATTCATCCACTCCCCACATTTGTACTGTACAGGGTGTGGTGCCCTGCTTCAAGCCCTTTGAAGAGTCGTTTCATCACAGCAGAGACTCCTAGTTTCTAGGCTCTATTCTGTGGCTGATTAAACGTCTGCATCAATCCCTCAGTTTAGAAGGCTGAATGCAGCTGTCTATTTCATAAAACTTTTCACCAATTCTTAAGTATTTGTTCCCTACAAATCCCTCTTTCGCCCTGGGTGGATGAGGGAAAAGGAGTAGGCTGGGAGCGGCACCAGACCGAAGGTGGCAGTGGTTCACCAGTCGGGGTGACACAGGCGCTAAAAGCCCCTTCCCCCGCCGCAGCCTAGGTTTGCGGCTGCGTGACCCAAACAGCCAGACTTGTGGCTCTTGACAGCTGAACACAGGGACAGGCTGCGATGCTGAGCCAGGGGGTGTGTGCGGGAATGTTGGGAAAGCGGGGTGGGCGGTGCCCGGCGCGGAGACCTAGTTCCATTCGGGTCAAAGAGACCTAAAAGGAACACTGCTCACATCACCTCGGACACGTTTTCTATCTATAATTGGTAAATATGCAAATGAAAGGCTCACATGGTCTGAAAGGAGGAAATCAAGCACTAAGCGCGCGATAGGGGCACCGGGCTCTACCCCCAGGAGCCTCAGCATTGTGCCCCCCTCTGCAGGCGGAGAGAGGCTCGGCGGGGTGCGTCCCGGTCCAGCAGCGGCCGCCGCCCGGAGGCGCCCCAGGCCTGGCCCCGGCGCGCTCTGCCGCCGCCCCCAGCCTGGCCGCCGGGTCCGGCCTCCGCGCCCCGAGATGCAGTCGCCTCCGCCGCCGCCGCCAGGCGCACTGGCCCGCAGGGTCGCCTGCGCGCGGGGCCCGCCCCGGGTCGTCCGCCCGCAGCTCCAGGTAGAGCGGCCAGCTTTGTTCCCCGCTACCCGACGGCGCGGGGCCCGTGCGTCTGGCGGCGGCGGCGGCGGCACTGCAGTGGTGGCAGCCCGGCCGGCCGCCCACAGCCGGCCGCAGGCAGTGCAGCAGCGCGGGCGCCCAGCGCTCCGAGCCTCGTCGGGCCGGCCGGGCCCCGGCCGCCAGCGGCCCCGTGTCCTCCTGCGCTAACTGCTGGCGTCCGCCTCCTCCCGGCCCCTCGCCGCAGTACCGCCGCCTCCCCGCCCCCGCCCCCGCGCCGCCGCCGCCGCCGCCGCTGCAGGAGCGGGAGGAGGAGGGCCGGAGGAAGGAGCGCGGGGCCGAGCCAGAGCCCGTCCCGGGCGCCTGCTAGCGAGCTCCGGCCGCGGCGGGAGGCGCCATCCGGGGGCCGCCGGGCAGCCGCGGCGCCTCGCCCTCCGCGCGTCTCGCAGCCGCCTCCCGCGCCGACACGGCCGCAGCCTTCCCGCGGCGGGAAGAGCGGCTCCCCGCTCCGCGGAGCAGAGACTCCTCTTCCTCCTCCTCGGGAGGCTGTCGCCACCTGGATTGCCAAGTGTGCGGGGTCCGGGAGGCGGGACCGGAGCGCCGTGACCTGCCATGGCTCAAGCGGCCAAACAGCTGAAGAAGATCAAAGACATCGAGGCGCAGGCCCTCCAGGAGCAGAAGGAGAAGGAGGAATCCAACAGGAAGCGGAGGAACCGCTCCCGTGACCGAAAGAAGAAGGTAAGAGGGGGGCGGCGGCGATAGCCCAGCGGCAGAGGGGCCGTGGAGGTGGCCGCTGGGGGAAGGGGCTCGGCCGACCCGGGAGCCAGGGGGCCGCCGGAGGAGTTGGTGCCGCCCGGACTGGAGGGAGCGGGCGCCAGAGGAGGGGAAGAGGCTCCGGTGCTGCCGCGAAGGGGACTGGGCAGGAGGCTGGAAGGGCAGAGCGGGCGGCCAGGAGGCGAAGGGCGCGCAGAAGCCGACCTGCCCGCTGCCCGCCTCCTGCCGAGACCTTTCAGCACCTTGGACAGATGCCTCGGGCCGGCTCCGCTCCGGGAGCAACTTTTCCGGCCTCGCGGCGGACCAGGGTGTTGGGGGGCTCCGCTCCGGCTCGCCCCCTCTCTGGCTTTCCAAGGAAGCTGTTTTGGATAAAGGCAGCTCCGGGCTCCGAAGGTTGCTCTGCCTCGCGCCTCCCCCGGTGACCCACTCTCCGGCGCAGAGCATCGTTCCCCGGTCTCAGAACCAGTGGGTTTCCTGCCCTTCCCTCAGTCCTCTTGAACCCAGTTAACATTTTTCCTAACCCTCTGTGTCCCGGCTGCAGAAAGGCATGATCCGGGGGCATTTGGCAATGTCTTATTTTCGAGTCACTCAGGAAGAGCCACGGATGGCCAGGAGGGGGAAGTTCTCTTGGAAGCCAGATGCGGGGTGTTGTCCTGCCTGGCCCGAGGTCCAGGTCAGAGAACAGGTCTGCCTTTTTGTGAAGGAGTGTGGAAACAAGATAACCCCCACATTGACCCAGACCCCTTAGGGCAACTGTTGCTGTGCTCAGCGCTCCCCTTCTGGGTCTGGGGTCTTCCTGCCCCTGACTAAAAGCACCTTCAGAAACTCCCTTGGTGAGAAAGACCTTCTGGTCTGAAACACCTTTGGCTGTGAAGGGTAGATAATCGAGCAGCGTGCTCCAGCCAGGAGGCGGCCAGGAGTGCATGGATGCAGTTCTGGGCACTGGAGATAGGGCTGAACTCCGGCTTCAGGGGAGCCACTGTGACCTGAGGAAGTCCATGTGGGACATGGCATGCAAGCCTCCTCGCCAGAGCATAGGGCCCCTCAGTGTTCCAGGGCAGAGGCCTTGGTCTTGGTTGAGAAGGAAACATTTTTTTCCCTTAAATTGTCTCACTCTGAGAAAGAAGTCTGGACCCTATGGCTGACA
Source organism: Smutsia gigantea (assembly GCA_032199065.1). Taxonomy (NCBI): domain Eukaryota; kingdom Metazoa; phylum Chordata; class Mammalia; order Pholidota; family Manidae; genus Smutsia; species Smutsia gigantea. The sequence continues at coordinate 52,650 of JAVSCE010013611.1, read as the reverse complement.
GCACAGCGTGGGGACGGGCTGCCTGTGTGTCACACTACACTTACCAGTCCGTGAGCAGAATCAACACCAGACTTTTCCTAGAGATGAGACCCAGGGCAGAGATGTTCTCTCATCGTAACAGAAGTAACCCACGCGCTCCGGGCTTTGCTGTCCCCCTCCTCCCGCCAGGGATTGCCATCTTGCGTGTAAATAGTAGTTTCACAAAGGCACCGCCCCTTTAGCAGGACCAAAAAGGAGGCCTTCCCCAAACCCACGATGAATCAGAGTTTGGGCTGGTGCCACTGAAAGAGAGGATCTCATTAAGTCCTTCTGCTGAGGTCTGAAATACCAGAGCCCATCCTGTGAGTCAGGCAGGGAGAAGTCTGGTTATATGTGACAGTGTTCACCCGCTTTCTTGGCATGACTGTAAACTTCTGGCTCTCTATTTCCACTCCTGCCGATTGCTTTAGGAGCCAAGCTGATCCTCTCCCAAACTGCTCACTCAGTGTTTTGATCCCATCTCTTGCTCTTGAGCTTCTTCCTTGAAGCTCCTGATACTGTAAAAAAAAATTTTTGAGCAAAACAGAACTCTTGCTTCCTTTCTTCTTAGTTTCTTTCCATTCTATGAAACTCCCTTTAATATAACTCTGGATCCTGACTGTATGTCACACACATAATAAACGTGGCAATTTCAATATTCTTTTACTTCTTTGGCCTAATCTTTCTGCTCCTAGTAAACCTTATTTCCATTTTGAGTACTGGATGCTAAATACATTCCCCTTATTTTGTTTACTAGCTGGTCACAGCCCACTGCGTCAGTAAGCATTTGAAAATCCTCCATGCAGATTTTCATTATTTTGTGCAGTATCCTGGGTACTGTGATTAATAATAAGGAAATCCTAATTCAAAGTGATAGTGGTGAGGTAAACTCTTATTGCTGATTCTCTGGGTGCAGGGAGTTATGGTATGGGTGAGGTGTGGGGGTGCTTTGTCTCTATTTCATAATGATTGTGAGTTCCCTTAGCCATTGGCATAGTCTTGAGAGCCATCTGAGAGAAGCAAAATACAAAATCACGGGAAGGTAGAAGGCTCTAGAGGGATAGGTGAGAGAGGCAGTGCAATGCAGAAAAGAATATTTAGAGGAGGCAGAGGAATCTCATGCAGGGGCTAGTTAAGCAGATGGCCCCAGGGGGCTGAACTGAAGGTTCATATGAGGTGAAGTCTAACCAAGACCCAATTTTTACAAATGAGCAATTTTTCAAGGCAAAGTATATTAAAACCAAGCAGCTGAGGACTTTACAATTGGCCACCATGGACTCTGGGGATGCTGTGAAACTACTATTATACCAGCATGAAGAAAGAACTTCATACATGCAAATAAACACCGTCTTCAGTGAATTGGTAATTCATGTGAATGAGTACGGGAGCCAAGGGCATTCTGAGTCTGCTAGCAGGAAAGGTGTTTGTCCCATGGGTAACCTACTTAATGGGGACTGAGGAGCAGGACCACATCCCTCCCTGTTTGTAGAGATAATTGCCCTTGTAACTTCAACGCAGGCTGCAGTTTTTACAGTTGGTGATACTGTGTGGGAAGGTGCTCGCTAAGGGTGCTGGTGCCACGGGGGATGGGCCCTGATGTTGTGGCGCACCGGCTGACACAGAAAGAAACCACCTCGATGCAGGGAACTGAGCTCAACTCTGGAGCTCTAGAAATGCCTGCATCCTTCTGGGGTTTCATTCAGTTCTCTGTGTAGCACACATCCTTGTCAGATGCTTGCTGTTGGAACTGCAGATTTTTCAGAAAACCAAATCAAATCCAGAATTGATGACAGTTACAGTTAAGCCCCTCCTGCTTCTGAAGGTTGGGATGGAAATAAATCAACCACAGAACATGTGTAAATCAGGCATTTGCATTAAGAATGGCAGCTTTCTAGGGCTGAGGAAGCCTTGGGCATAAGAATGTATGTGCTTTTTATGTTTACCCAGAGCTTGAGTTTAGGAGAGAGGACAAGGAGGGTGGAGAGCACGTGAGGCCGAGGACGGATGAGGAGGGAGAGGGCAGAATTAAAGAGAGAAGGAAAGGATGAAGGGGTGAGGGAGCTGGATAGGGAGAGAAGGGGCTGGCATCTCAGGCCTGCCCTGAGGCGTCACACTCAGCCTGCTGCCTGAGATCCCTTACCTGGGAGTACCTTGGGATAGTGTCAGCCCTGCTCTGTTCCTCTCCCTTGTTTCAGACACCTACTTCATCCTCCGATGTTGGTGAAGGAAAAGACCATATCCTGCGCATAGCTGTGTACCCAATACCTCACTCAGGGCCTGACACGCAATGGGCATGCCATAGATGTGTGTGAGACGAGTGGTTGAATGAGTAGATTCAGATATTTTCCTCTGCTTGTCTAGATGTTGTCTTGATCATAGGCATGTGTTCAGGTGAACAATACATTCTTTGACTGTCTTTTGGGGAGCATCTGAAGAAAGCCTGATGTGATTTTTTTCTCAGCTAGTCATTTGCAAAGCAATAGAGATTTGCAGGCAAGGCAGTGGAACCATCTAATCTTTTGGTGCAGTGAATTCTACCACTGAGCATGTTGTTAGGTCCTTGCAGGGTCTCTGCTGCACTAAATGTCAAGTGGCTTTCGCTCTTTGGAACACCAGGGTTTGCTCAGGGCCCCAAGGAGATAAGCAGAGGAGGGTGGAGGAAAAACAAAAGCAAGACCGAGAGTGCAAGTGGCCTTCACCACTTTGCTATGCAGGCAGCCCCGTCTGCACAGACAACTCTGCCATTCTTGCCCGGCAGGATGAGGCCCTGGACTGCAGAGACATCTTTGCTGATCCAGTGATTTGAACGGCAAGGGAGATTTAGGGGACCTGTGCGCGGCTGGAGTGGTAGTGGCTGGCGCTTACCACCATGAAGGAGATGGGGGGTGGGGTGGAGGAGGGGTAAGAGGGGGCTGAAAGGAAGGAGGAGAAGCAGGAGGGCCTTGTGGGCCCACGGCTTCCACTTGCAAAGGGCCTCAGATTGAACTTCTGCTGTTATCACCAATTGAGTTTATATATCCAAGCTGGGAGACTGACAGGATCAAGAGAACGGTGCTCCTCACACATCTTTCAGCCTAGGTCCTGTTAAACCACGTCACTAGTATGTGTTGCAGTTCGAATTGCTATTTCTATATAGAGTCTCTGTTTGGCTTTTGAATAGCATGATTATGTTGCATCGCATGTTAATTAAAAAATGCGTTAATTTATTAGTTGAGAGGCTTTAAAATATACCACAACTCTGGTAATCCTGCTTTGGCATCTCTTCTTATTTTAGTACCTTGGGTACAAAAAATGGAGGTGGCCCTGCTTCTCTCAAGCTCTGGGGGCCTGGCAGGGCCTGAAGATGTGGGAATTTTCCCAGCCACTCCATGCGCATCTTCCAACCCAGCCTGCTCCCAGCTGCAGAGGTGGAGGCGGAAGGAGGTGTTCCCTGAGCACTCCGTCACCCCCCCAACCTTCTGCTAGACCAGGAAAGTGGGGTCTTGTGGGCAGAGAAGATTCTACACCCTCAATAATGGCCACCACTCCGTGGTTCGCATATTATTTGCTCCTCACAGCCACTGTCCAGAGTAAGTGGGGCAGAACCTACAGCAAAGACCTCCCTTTGAAGGGGACCGTGAGCCCCCCTCTCCTCTCGTTCACCCCAACAAGCAGCTTGCTCGCCAGGTCTGTTTATCTCTTGATGTGGTGATGCTTTTTATTTAACCTCAGTCTAAGCCCTCTCCCCCACTTCTTCCAACAAAAATGAGCATTAGTGCAGATGCAATATGCCCAGCGCTTCTCATACGTGTAGGCTTATTCCCACACTTGGCCTCCGTCTTTTGTATGGACCAACGGTCATCCATTAGTTCCTCCTGCATGTCAAAGCCCATCGGTATTTTGATGCTTACTGCAGAAAATTTGGGAAATACAGAAAAGTATAGAAATCATCCAAAACCTCATGACTTCTCTGACAATTTTATAATATTAGGAATTCCAGTAGTGGCTAAGAGTAATCTTTTTGTCTTGAAGAATTTCAACTCTTATTGTGAAAATTAAAAATTTAGGCTAAGTGAATAAAATAGATGTTGTCTACTTTAAAAACACAAACCCTTCTTGAATGTCCCTCTGGACGGTGCCCACCACTCCTGTGCTGCCCTCCGCCTTTGGTCAGCCTTTACTCTGGTGTGCGCGGACCGGCTCTCACTCCATCCCTTCTATTAAATTGTAAGCGCCTTGAAGCCACAAGCCTGGGGCGTTGTGCATAACCACTCAATAAATATTCATGGCTTGAATTGACTCAGAAACTACACTTCACTCGTTCAGATTTGTTTTTCTTGGTCTTTCTGTTTGATCTTGGAAGAATTGACCCTCTAGAATTGGAACCAAGTAAATCTATTTTCCTTCAATTATTCTGACTGAAGCAAAATCTGCTGTCATCAGGGTTTGGTTTCTGAAAATGGCAAATAGGCTTTGCTTGGCTCCGTATCTCCATTTCTGGTTCAAAAAGCAGCTCAGAAGTCTGCCTCTTACAGAGCCCTGGGCTGCAAGCCAGAGACCAGGGCTGCAGTTCAGCTCCTACGGGTATCACCTACATGTGCCTGGATATGCCTCTGAGTTTCTCCGAGCCTCAGTTTGCTCACCTGTACAATAGGGATGAGAAACTTTAAAACTCCCATTGTTTAAGAGGTTATAGTAAAGAACATAATGATTGTTAATTGAATTATTCTTCCCAATAAATCCAATGTTAAAGCTCATGCCTAGCCTTCCAGTGGTAGCATGAAATCTTGATGTGTGCCAGGGAGGCTGGCACATTATCGTTTCGGTGCCAGTAAAGGAGAAAAGGATACTTAAAGTCATGCCTTCATTTCATTTTCAGGAGAGGAATGAATTTCCTATTTTGACAAGATTCATTATTGCAGACTTAGTTATCTACGTGGGCCCAGTCTTTATTAAATCCTACGTGGCAGTTGTAGCCGTATATCGAAAGAGGAACATAAACGTGGCTCCTAGATGTTCTGAGAATACCATCCTGTCAGGGCCCTGGCTGATGAATGTGGGGTATGGTATATCTCAGATAATGGAACCCCTCATGTACGGGCAGACCAGACCCCTCCAGGGAGACTGTGCATCTTAAGGGCACAAGATCATACATCCTTCAAGGAGACTGTGCATCTTAAGGGCACAAGATCAGACATCCTTCAGGAAAGGAAAGCCCGATTTATGGGCTCTCAAAGCTAAAGCCAAGATTTAATGGCCAGCCCGTTTTTCAAAAAACAGTATTGTTTTCTCATTTGCTTTCTGAAGTGACCAGATGCTTCCCCTCAAAGAAAAGTTCTCCGTGATTTTGCTAAGGTGATAATACATTCTCAGTTTCGGTTAATACATTTTTACCCACTTCAGAGCATCATCGACCATGGTAACCTTCTTCATCTGTCAAAGCGGGGTTATTTCCTGAGAGCTCTATGACCTGCAGGCCTCACCTTCCGGGGTCCTGCAGCGGGGGGTGGGATGAGGGGGTGACGGAGCCGCCTGGCTGCAAAGCTTATTCACAGACCTCTGCTCCAGGCTGCCTCGTAGGCCTCTGCTGCAAACTCAGGGCTCTGCTGAGCACTGCAAGGGGGTCAGGACCAGGCATATTCTACCTACTTTTTGTGAAGGGCCTGCAAGTTGGTGAGAAAGCTGCCAAAGGAGGAAGTCACCCAAGGCAGAGAATGAGGCAGGCAACTTGGTTTTAGGGCCGCAGCACTGGTGTCCCCGTGCCAGCTGGAACAGAGGGTCCTCTGACGTCTCAGGAGCAGCTGGTTTGGTGGGACAGACCCTATCCAGGCACCTGGGTTAGGACAGGAGGCCGGATGAGAGCGGCTCACAGCCGAGTCCTGGGACACATGCAGGTGGTCATCGCCCCCTTCACTGCCTGGTTTGACGCTTTCTCTACCTGCCACACAGTCAGCACCTTCTCCTGGAATTGTTGCATGATGTGCTTGCATTACACACGCAGACCCGGGGTGACAGTTTCTCTCATTATCACCTCTTCTTTCCTCCCCCCTGGATCTTCTGCTTGTTGCATGGAGGAATCCCCAGACCCCTGAGGTCCTGGACCTTCACATGGAGCGCTGGCCAGGAGCCAGGCGTGGTGTCGGGTGTGTGAGGGTCCCTGAGGGGTGGGTGGGAAGGGAAGGAGAGCCCGGCTTGGCTCTTGCCCTGTGCCCCCATGCCTGCCCTGTGGATCCCCATGGCTTCACTTTCAGCCCCTAAGAAGGCAAGTGGGCTAAGTAATGCCCATGGAGTGGGGTGCAGCCAGGGCAGAAACAGACGCAGGAGATGGGAAGGCACAGAACAGCATTAAAGTAAAATTGGGAAAGGTGGGGATGGAGAGAGAAGAGGCATTACAGAAAGAAAGGAGGCGCTGAGTCATGGCCCAGAACCATGACTCCTAAACCCAGTTCTGTGTGTCGGAGGGACAACCCCAAATACGTCAGGTGAGGCCCGCTGGAAAAGAAGGAAGGGACAAGTGGTCCTAGCGGCCTCTCGACTTTGCTAGCATCGGAACCATCTTAGGGGAGAGGGCTTGTTGTATACAGACCTGCCCTCACTCCCGCCTGTTGCAATCTGTGCCAGACGGGTGCAGCGCCAGGCCCTGCGTGTCTAGCAAGCTCCCCTCAGGTGACGCGCACAGACAGCAAATTGGGGAGCCTCTGTTCTAGAAGACTAACAGGAACAAGCTGACGGAATGTGTCAAGACTGAGGGAGAATCCATCCAGGAGATGGAATGAAGGACTGAGGGAGTAAGAGGGTTTATATTCACTTGTTTCTTCCGTACCCAGTTCCCCAAAGGAGGGCACATGAAGAGCTGCCTCTAGCACTGTGGCCAGTCCTATGGAAGAAGGAAGCCTGGGACGCTTCTGGGGGCACAGGCTGGGTCTTCACGACTGTTGGAGGTCGGCTGGGTGAATGGTGGGGGCAGCAGGACAGTCACCGAGGCAAGAGCATGTGTGGTGGGTGAGGAAGCGGAGAGGAGGCAGGCGGGCCGGGAACTGTGGGCCCAGCAGCAAGATCAGAGGGCCCAGTGAGGGCAGAGGGGGCTGGAGGGAGAGCCCAGGCAGGCACGCAGGCTGGGGCCAAATGCAGAGGGATCCCGGTGGCCCCCGGCTCAGGTCCGAAAGCTTACTGAGCCTTCAGTGCAGAAATGGTTGGCTTGGCCCCTCTGGTAAGCAGGGCTTCTGGAATCTGAGGGATATTCCAGCTGACAGGCAGAGGCCAGGAGGATGGAGAAGGTGTGGCAAGCGGAGATAGTTGGGTGGTAGGGAAAGTTGGTCTTTGTGAGCAATAAAGTGGGTGTGAATGGTCAAGCATGATGCAGTAGGTTTTATTTTGATATGTTAACATATTTGCATATGTGTGTAAGCAGGTGTGTGTGTGTGTATGTGTGTGTGTGTGTGTGTGTGTGTGTGTGATCAAGTGTCACAGGACCTCATTTCTGACCTGCTGCTGGGCCCACTAGTTGGTTGTGCCTTTCATTGAGCTAGGAAAGAGGAAGGGAACAGGTTAGGGAGAAAATTAGTCCTTTTTTGGAATATATTGTTACGTAATGTCCTGGGGCTCTCGGCCAGTAGAGGAAGAGAGCTAATAGAAAGAGTTCTTACATTTCAGGGAATCTGTTGGGCTTACAGGGGAAAGGAGAGCTAGTCTAAGCTCTCCAGCCAGGCCCTGGATTGCAGATCTTCTGAGTGATTGCTTTAAATAGGGCACAGGCATGTGATGGAGCCAGCAGGCATGGCTCAGGGAAAGCAAGCCCCCGGGCCACTGGTTCAGCTACTTTCACACAAATGACTTTGCTGTCACCCATATGGTGAAATGCTGTGCAGTCACTAAAAACAATGCTTAAGAGAATATGTTTTTAAGAATATGCTTCTAATAAAAAGTAGGAATATGCTTAAGATGTAATGTAATTAAAAGAAAGGCCTGAGGATACTCTGCTTGTCAAGGAGGGTAGCCAAGCCTTCTCACATGTATGTCTTCTAGAGCAGAAAGCTGGAGTTTATAGATGACGTCACCCCCTCAGTAAAGAATTCCAAGGTTATGTGATGTGAGCCAAGTAGGTAACAGAATGTCCTGGCTCGAAGTGGACCTGGAGTGTGGTACCGAAAGTCTGGGTAGTTGGGTCTTGGCACGTGAAGCCGTCCATTGCAAACCAGCTTGTCGACGTGTGTGTGTTGGGTCTAATACTCCATTCGGTAGTCAGAGCGATCGTCCAAAAATGCAAATTAGATCTGGACATTCCCTCCCTTAAATCCTTCAGTGGCCCCCTATTTGCCCTTAGAATAAAGGCCAGGCTTGCCTCCCCCGGTCCCCCCAGGCTGGCCCATAGCTGCCTTTTCCATCTCATTTCTTTCTTTCCTATGGGCCACACGCAACTGTACTCTGAATTTCTAGCATTTTCTATATATATGCTTTCTCTGCTTTTAGAAATTCCTGTCTGCTGAACCTTCCACCTTAAACGCTAACACCAGCACTCCATCAAATTCAGTTGAAACCTTGCCTCCCAAGTCCTAGATGAGGGTGGACTGCCCACGTCACTCCTGTGCTCCTGGGCAAGGTGGCCAGAACATTACAAGGACTTCAGTGTGTGTCGGGAGTCACCCGTGCCTATGGTGCTGAAGCAGCCAAGAGATGTGGGCTTTGGAATTGGATGGAGTCAGATGGTTCTGGGCTGGTGCCTTGGCTCAGGGATTTACCAGCTGGGTGACTTCAGGCAAGATGCTTGGTTACCCTCCTGAGTCTCAGTTTGTCGTTGGTAAGGTGGAGAAAATAAATGAACTGCATAATCAGGCAGGGTTGTTGGGAGGGTTGAATGAGTGAATATACATCAAGCATCTGGGATATGGTAAGCACTCACTAAATGCCTGGTCCTGTGTCTTTGTTCCCACTCACACCCTTCTCCTGCCCGGAGCAACCGATGAAATCCAAGCCATGAGCACCAACCAGCTGCGGACGTGGTGGGAGAGGTAGTGGGGAGAAACACATGTCTGCACTCAGAGCACTGAGCGGGTAAAGGGGCGAAGATATTTTTAAAATGTGACTACTGGAGTTGTATTCTTTAAATAAGACTTAAGAGGTGAAAGTCGGGTCCCACTAAGCCAAACTCCCACCTTGTATACACGTTAGATGCAGTGAGTCCCTTTCCAGAGGTGGCCGTCAAGTTCATGTCCCAAGGTTGGTGGCAGTCATCTGGTATTGCAGCCAATTCCTTAAATGACTTAGGAAAGACTGTGGGGAAACATGATCCTGGTACGAAACTCCAGTGAAAGGGAAGAACTGGAAACAGCCCAAATCAGAAAAGCTTCGAAGTCTGAAATGTCTGTAGAGTTGTCCTGAATGCATGGAGACGCAGCTTCTCCTTTGGCGCGGGGCGGGGCAGGTGCCTGGTAACGCCACAGGGAAGAGCTGCTTTGGTTGCTGGCCCTGTAAATGAGACGCGGCCATGCAAAGCGCAGGTTGTGTCATGCTAGGTGAAAGGGCAGGCACCTCGCACAGCTCATCCTGCCTGGGGGTGCCTTGGGTGAGGCCAGGCGTGCCGCGGATTCAGTGCGAGCATCTTCTCTGCTTCAGAACGTCAGCCCACAGTGCAGGGGACCGGGCGCCTGTGCACCGACCTGGACCACTGTCCTGGGCGCCACGATGTTATCGCCGAGTTCTGAGCAGATGTACTTCCCCGTCTGCCTTAGGGAGAGCAAACCATAGTTTATTTTTCTTTTAGCATTGTCCTCCTGCTTGGCAGACAGGTCCCAGCCATTTGACCTCACTCTTGAACAGATCTGCATTTGAAGAACATCTGGCTTCTAAGCCATGGGGTTGAGTCTTAGTCCTTTAAACCACATACCAATATTGTCCCCCACACCACAGGGCTTACAAAGCGCAGGTGGGGGAAACATGATTTATGATTCTGTATCAAGGTGGAAGCTGTCCCGACATTAGATTCCTCAGGAAGAACTGTTAAGGTTCGCTCACAGGAATTCACCTTTTTCCGCCCTGCCTGCATGTCCATCACTCTTACCCAACATCATTCCCCAAACAAACTCCTCCACCTTGCCTTTCCAATACAGTCTTCATCTTGCAGCAAAAAAGTTGTGTTTTTCAGGCATATACTTGTTAGCTGTTGCTTTCTTTCATAAGACCTTTCAGAGAAGTCAAACTCTTTCCCACGGCGTCTGAGGCCGTCCGTGATCTGCCTGCTGCTGGGGTCCTCCTCAGCTCAGCACTGAGCTCCCAGGGTTCAGGCTGCTTTCCTGAAGCGGCATCATCACACGCTGGGACTCAGTCTGATCGCTGCTCCTCTAGCCTCACCCAGCATCCTCACCCAGCGTCACCTCCTCCAAGGAGCTCTCCTGAGGCGGGGTCAGAGGTGTTATTAAAGTGGCGCCTACCTTGAAGGGAGGTTGGTGAGATGATATTCAGGATCCCTTCCCACTTGGCCATTGTATGTTTCCTACAACTTTTAAAGCTAATGGCACTTTCAACTAAGTCCTAGGATGACCCAGGATTATGGACTCAGCCCTGGAAATGAAACTAGTGTGCTATCTTTCCTTTCTCAATTAACGGAGCCTCTCCTTCCCCTCACCTGCCAGCAGATCTGCGAGAAATTAACTCTGTGTGGTTGTGGATAGAAAGCACAGACTTTAGGGTCAAGAGAATTAGGGCTGAGTTCTAGTTCTCTCCCCCTTCTTGAGTAGCTTTGGACACTCCTCTGGGCCTCAGTTTCCCTACCTCTAAACTAAGGTGTTCGGTTTGGAGGGCTTCTGAGACTCTTCCACGTGATTATGTGGATTTACAAGGCCACAGGGCACAAGGGTTCTCAGCTGCCAGCTTGCTTACCCTGGCCGAACGTGTGCTGGCAGGGAAAGCTGGACGGAGGCCATCCGGTGTTGTGGAACAGCTCGAATGGACACCAGACCACAGGGGACAGGAATGTCAGCAAAAGCCTGCAGGGCCACCCAGTGCAGGGTCCTGGCTCAGCAGCTGCTGCTCATCCCATTCCAGCGCTGACAGTGCTGCGGGCAGACCCAGGAGAGGAGGGCACGGCCCACAAAGCGTGGGGCCACATGCGCTGTCAGAAGGTCATTTTGCTCAAGGTTAACGAACAGATCCGGTCCCTTGGGTGTGTGTTTTTGGAAAGCCTGTGTTACCAGGCACCCCTGTGTCTCTCTAAACCTCCTGCTGAGGCCAGTAAGGTACCTCCTTCCACGTTTGTAACAAAGAGTAACCTCGGAGAGGGCAGAGTAGCATCGCAGGTGAGCAGAGGCTTCCAAGGAGGCAGAGCGCCTTCTGTTTTCAGTGCAAGGTGACCGGGTCTGCTCCCAAGGTCACCCACGAGCAAAGCAAGCCTCCTCCTGAGCTTGGAGTGGCCCAGGAAGCCGTGACTCAGGCTCAAGCAGCCCTTACAGCCTGTGTTTTCCTGTTTCCTGGAAAGCAGACTCAGGGAATCCCACTGCCCAGGGAACAAACAGGCCATGCCCTGTGGGATACAGGGTGTGGTTTGTCAGACTGTCCTGGCTCTTTTAAGATTCGTCCTTTGTAGATGAACTGCAATTTTTTGAAAACTGCATCTTTGTAACTCAGAGTTTCCACGCAGTCAGTATTTTCAGGAGAGGTCAGTACCCCAGTTCTGCCCCAGCTGGAGTTCTCTTTCCATCTCAGCCTCTGCCCCGTGGCCCTCTCCTTCTCCCAGGAAGGCAGTGCTCACTGAGTTTAATGGGAGCCCAGGCCTGAAAACCTGTCATGTTTTCTCCAGTGGCTGCCATCTGGGGCCAGGGGGAGGGAGGCGAGTCCTAGTAAGGGCGCATCCAGGTCCGTGCTGCTGTTGAACTAGAACACATCTCCTGGGAGATGAGCCCCTGGGTATCAGGCCTCAAAGAGCCCTGGAGCAGAGGAGCTGTACCATGTGGACTGAGCTGGATGGACTGCAAGTACATCTAGCGTGTTATTCCTCCCACCTTCTCCAGCCTGTGGAGAAGCAGGGATCAGCATTCCCAGTGCAAGCAGAGGAAAGGAAGGCTCGCTCCACTGGCAAGTGGCCCAGAGAAAGGAAATGTGCAGGTCCCACAGCTAGTTTTAGTGGCCAAGCAAATCCTAGAACCGGGTCTCCGGGCTCCGCTCTTCTGCATCCTGTTGGGAAATCCAGCCCTCGCAAGCCCCGGTCTTTGGGCAACATGGCAGGAAGAGCTCCGAGAAGGGAAGGGGGACTTTGGTTCTTTTGCTCCACGTGGAAACTGCCCCACCAAGTGAACAACTTGCCTGCAGGAATTGGACGCGCCCTGCACTGCGGGTGGAGGAGCCGAATCATCAGGGCCCCGCCAGGAGCCTCTGCTGGAAGGAGACCTCCAGGGAGCATGATCTGGGTGCAGCGGCCCGGGGCCCCTCTGGCCTGGTGGAACATGCCCTGGGCGAATCATTCCACACCGGTCCTTGTCCCGCTGCTCTGATTAGCGCTCTTCCATGCCATGAGCAGCTCCTGCCTTTGTAGCCGGGTGTGCGGCCAGCCACGGCCTGCTGTGCACACTTGGTTTGTTCCATGCATCTCTGGCCTTTGGGGCCCTTCATCAAATACAACCTGCTCATTCTGCAGGTGGGATGAGGCCTGGGTGGGGAGGGACCTCCCCAAAGCTCATGGCTCAGCAGAGCCCAAACCTGAGGCTTCTGAGTACGGTTTGGATGCAAGGTCTAGTTGCCCCTTGAGTTACTGAGTCTCTATCTATCTATATCTATCTATCTATCTATCTATCTATCTATCTATCTATCTATCTATCTATCTATCTATCTATCTATATCTATCTATCTATCTATCTATCATCTATCTATCTATCTATATCTATCTATCATCTATCTTTCTATCTATCTATCTATCTATATCTATCTATCTATCTATCTTTCTATCTATCTATCATCTATTATCTATCTGTCATCTCCCTCCTTCTCTATCATCTATCCATTTTAGTTATCTACTGTTTTACTGTGCTTTTTTCTTGGGGAAAGACAGAATTATAGAAGCTCCTTTATGGGTACAGTATGTTCTTCATACTTGGTCTAAGCCTATTTTTTCAGCTTTATCTTCTCTCTTTCCCTCCGTCTCTCCATCTCCTGTAAATATGTGCTGTAATATTTCCCACATGCCGCTGTAACCCCCATGCCTTGTTCATACTGGCAATGCTGTATGCAGCATCCTAAACCCTTCTTCCCTTGGCTACCCAACAAACTCCAGGTCATCTTTCAAAAAAACAAAACAAAACAAAACACCTCTTCCAGGAAGCCTTCCCAGACTTTCTTAAGCAGAAATAATTGCCCCCTCTTTTGCATCCCATTAGCACTGCTAATCTCACTATCGCAGTACTCACTGTTTTGTTTAAGTCAGAGGTAGGCAAACTTTTGCTGTAAAAGGCCAGAGAGTAAATATTTTGCAGTTTATGTTGCAGGTATTCAACACCGCCATTGTGGTACAAAAGCAGCCACAGACAATACACGAATGACAGAGCCTGGCTGCATTCTAGTCAAACTTTATTTATGGATGTTGGAATTCAAATTGTATTTCATTTTTACATGCTATACAAATGTTATTCCTTTCCTCCCCAACTATTTAAAATGTAAAAAACATTATTAGCTTGTGGACTGCACCAACACTGGCAGCAGGCTCCACCTGGCCCCTGGGTACAGCCTGCCAACCCCCGGGTGACATGCCCGCTGTCCTTGTTAAAGCGTGCACAGAGGGTGTCCCTGGTCAGCTCCGCATCCCTGTTGGTAAATATACATTAAACACACACACACACACAGAATAACAGTCATTAACTTCTTAGTTAACCCTCAGGAAGGAGGCAGAATAGGCTTCATTGCGCCTATTGTACAGATGGGAAAACCGAGACTGTAGGACTCCGGCACCACAAAAGCCCCAGGGCTCCTGGTTCCCGCTCCGGCAGGTGCTGCGTGTCTTGAGTCCTGGGGGTGCTGCTCTGGTGGCTGAGTCTTCTGGGTGGTCGGGGTAGGCTCCGAGGAGCTGGGTCAGCAGGATGGCTCCGGCTGCTGGAGGCAACAGAAGCCATCCAGGAGCACGTGTTTCGGCTGCGGAAACAGAAACAGGCTGGTGCCTGCGTGGGGAAAAGGCCTGTGTCTAAGTGGTTTGGTCTCCTTCCTGTACCTCTGGCGCTCCACAAACAGAGGCAGAGTGTCTATTCCGTGGAGGGGGATTGTTACGCGGAGCTAAAATGAGATGTTTTGTTTGAGTTACGTTAATTTGCCTTAATTGCTAGGGAACGTCAATGTGCTTCAGAAACCCAAGTGTGCGTGCCGGTCTTGGTGATAACAGTCGTCCCTTAGATCTGTGTCGTGCCTCACCATCCCCGCATTTCCAACTTCATTACTTCAGTTTGGGGGATGAACTCACAACAGATTTGAGAGGGCAGCAGCCCAGAGGACCTGATTCCCTGTCTCTGGGCGAGGAAGCCGAGGCCCAGGGTGATGAGGTTACATCCCCCAGGTCAAGCAGGTCTGATTTCTAGGTGGCTTCCGTTCTCTTACTGCTATAGTCTAAAACACTTTATCTTCATTTATTTATTATCTGTCTCCCCTGCCCTGCACTAAAACAATAATAATGATAATAACAATAAATTCTATGAGAACAGGACCTGTGTGTTTTTTTGACTACTCTATGTCCAGAGTCTGGAAGAGTACAGGCACACAGTAGGTGTTAATAAGTATATAGTGAACGAAAGGATGAATCCTCCCCACACCTCTGCAACTTAGGCACCATTAGCCTCATCTTAGAGATGGGAAGTTGGAGACGGTAGTGTAATCCAGTAACTTGCCCAGCGTCTCATGGCTTAGACAGAAGGGGCTTTGCTGGCTCCACAGGATAGGTGTGCCCCAGGGCCATGCTGCCTGCTTCTCCAGGAGCCCTGCCCCTGCCCCAGCCTGGAGTTCATGGTCAGAAAGGTGTGCATGGCTTCTGCAGTTGGGGCCTTGCTTTTCTGGCCTGTGCTATGCATGGTGACTCCTTTCCTGGACTCCTTATATGACAGCACGGAAGTTCCATAAAATACCTTTGCTCATCTAAAAAATTGCACACAGAAATGATTTTGAGTTGCAGATTTTTAAGTACGAGTCTTTCCACTAATTCACGTGTAGTTTTACATTGATACATGGCCTTTATTGATAAGAAAAAATTCCGTGAAACCTGTCTGAACGCCTGATGTATTGTTCCCATAAACATGACATAAGTATGCAAACATTATTTCATTTGTAAAATTAAAAGTGGTATAGAAATGCGAGGGATTACCATCACTCAACAAATGGGCCATCTTGGTTTCTTAATAAAACTGATCAATCCAATGGGGATCAGATAAGGGAATTTTAGAGGTTTCCTTTTGCATTCTCCAACATTCAGGTTGGAAGTCAAACCTTTCAGTGATGTAAAGGGAAATGGATAGGATTTGGTTTGGACAGACTTGGGCTTGGACCTGAGCCTGTTTTCTTACCTGTAAGATAAGTTATTGCTCAGTCCTTGTCCTCTGTGTGGATGCTATGTTGAAAGGGAATGTCAAACGTACACCCCACAAGCCAGGTATGAGCCCCTTTCCTGGGTAGGGTGGGAGCGCGGACCCCAGGATGGCACCCGTCACAGGCCGGCTGTGCGTGCCAGTGGTGGTGTTGGGGAACTGCACTCGCCCAGGCCTGGGGTCTCGGAAACTGGGATGGGCTGCTGCATTTGGGCTCCTGCCTCCTGCCTGGACGCTCCAGCCCCACGGGGCAGCCTGGGCTGCAAACCGAGGATAATCCTTGGGCCTCCCTTCTCTCGCCTGGCTGCCTCCCTGCCCCAGAGACTTGCAACATCAGATCATCTCAAAACACAGTGAGCATCACCAAGCAAGGTGTTGCTGTCGCTTGGAGAGAAGCACCAGTGCTGACGTGGGATCCTTGGGACTCAGTGGCCAGCCCTGGGAAGTGTGAGGGCTTGGGATTTGAGCTGTGGACGGACAGCAGTTCAGTCAGCAGGAATGGAAGACCTGGTACAGTAGGCAAGTGGGCAAGGTGCTGGGAGTGTCTGCCTGTGCTGTGTGCAGTGGTGTGTGACTGCAGAGCCCTGGCACTGAAGCCGGGTGGCCTGTTGTAAGCAGCTGGGATTTTGGAGTTGGATGATCTGGGGTCAAGTCTGGGCTCCATCTGGCCAAGGCACTTGTAACCTCTCTTCTCCCTGTGTTAGTCCTGCAGTGCCAGCATGTAGGTAGTGCATCTAATGCATGGTATCAAGGCCAGTGGTCCTTCTCTCCAGGACGTCTGGGCAGAGGATTTCTGTCTTATCCATGCCGACCCATTCTATGCCTCAGTCCCCTCTCCCCCCACCCCGGATCCTTAAGCCGTGGCCTGCTGCTGCCAGCCTCTGCCCTGAGACCTCTGGGCCAGGACCCTGGCGTGGCTGACTCTGTGACAAGGGCTGCATATCCCCAGCTTCTGGGGAACCAGGGCCTGGAGGAGCGGGATAGGAGGGCTTGAAAAGGCTTAAGGGCTTGGAAAGGAGGTTAGGCAGGGGGAGAGAAGGGACAGGATGAGGGGAGCCTGGTCATGACGCCATCCCTTCCAGGCCAGTTATGCACCCTCCCACCCCCATCCCAGGCCCCATAAATGAGCTGAAGTAGATTGTCCTGAGGGTCCACCTCAGGGATAAAGAGGCCCCCGTCTGGACCACCAGGACTCCCACCAGCCTGTCCTGAGAGTCGAAGCTGGAATGAAGCTCTGTCTCATAGACTTCCATGTCAAAGAGCAGAAGCCGGGACGGACAGCCCCTGGGGACCCGGCCCGCTGCGGAAGTGGGAAGTTTCCAAGGGGCCGTGGCGGAGGCACCTGGGGTCTTCCTGGTTCCAGGCCAGTCAGGGAGCCGTAAAGTCACTGGCTGTCACCGCTTGTTAGCACGCCCAGCCTGGAGATGAAAAGAAAGGCAGAGGGCCCCCACCCGGACCTCATGCCTCCAGCTGGCCCACTCGGAGAGAGGAGGCCATTTATCCGACACCACGACAGGCCTGGCCAAGCGCCTGGTGGCTCCGGGCCCAGGTGTGCTTCAAGGTGAGCCAGCAAACCTTAGGAAACGATTACTTTGCAAACATTTCTTCTCCTAACTCGCCCTTTTCCTGGGCCCAGTGCAACCTTTCAAATGAAATTTAATTTAGCAGAAACAAAATAGGATGGATCTGAGAAAAAAAAAGAGATCTGAAAGAGGCATTTCCGGGTTCCTGCTGGGCCTGGACGGGGCAGTCGGCCTTTGGAGGCAGGTAGACGCCCCACCGGCAGCAGCTGCCATCAGTGAGGGTCTGTGCTGTCCACGCATTGTAATCCCCTCAGGGCATTGCGGTTCCAGCGTGGGGGGCTGGGAGCCGGGCTAGCCTGCATACAAATCTTGGCTCTACCACTTGGACCACAGCCCAGCTGACCTCTTTAGGCCTCAGTTTCTTATCTGCAAAATGGGGGTGAGCTAACGCCTGTCTCTTGGATTTTTTGAGTGAGGATTACATGCGATCACGAATCTGCTCGTGAATGCGCCTGGGTCCTGGTACGTGCTGAGAGTGTACGTCCTGGACGTTGAGGTCAGCATCTCAGTTTTTCAAAACAAGGCCTGGGGAGGGAAGCTGTCCTGAAGAGAAGGTGGCTTGGCCAGGTGGTGATGGATCAGATGTGACTTAAAAAACCATTCTTAGGAGGAGGCGTGCAGAACACGGTCAGAGATAATGAAATTAAGTGAAACTTGGAGGCAACAGGGAACAAAATCAATTAGCTCTTTTAAATAGAATAGCCCTTTCTTCTCCAAAGAAAATGAACAGTGATGGAGGGAGCGGGCAGTCAAGTAGGAGGAACAGTTGCAGAAAGGAAGGCCCTCTTCACCCTCTGTAGTGTGCACGCTTGAAGGGTTTTTCCACCGTGGAAAAGGGTTGGGATTCAATATTATGTTCCCGTAAACCAGGTTTCTGGTGATGCTGCCACAAAATCTGTCCTTGTCACAGAGATGTGGGCCCTCAGGGTGCCCTGCCGCTGGGGGTGGGGCATGGGGGCGGGGGCGCTGTGATGCGGGCTGTGAGTTTCTCAGGTCGTGGACCTGGGAAAGCCATGTCGGGAGGGCCACCCTGCAAATACCCTGAAACTCATTGTAGGCAAAGGCCTGGGGAGACCTATCGCCTTTCAGAGGCTTCATTAAGCCTGTCTGCAGGTATTTCCCCTTCCTTTATCCCCATGCTCCCTTGATAATCCAGCCTGAGGATTATCAAGTGAGTGCCCTCCCAGCCCCAGCCCGCTTGGCACACCACGATCATGCTGGGAGCCCCCCGTGGTTCTCAGGTCTGTGGGCTCTGGACCTTTGCGCTCAGTGTCACCTAAGCCTCGAATGACCTTCTTGAAATATGGCTTAGTTGGTGGGGAACTAGGATCTGTTTGTTTGGAATTAGAACTAGATTAGAATACTGGCTTCAAATCCCACCTGCGTGCCTTCTGCAGTGTTATTGAACTTCTCTGGGCCCAAGTCCCTTTCCCACTGAAGTGAGAGAAATAGCCACATTGGAGGGGTGCATGGGTACCGTGCACGGAGGGCTTGGCCCAGGGCCAGGCACAGAGTGGCAAACGAAGCGAGCAGTGACAGGCAGGTCGGAGGGGCAATATCTGGGCTCGTGGAGGCCAGGCCACCCTTGACTGCTGTGTGCAAGCTTAGTTTGGGAGTTTCGGAGCTGCCAGGGGTCAGCTTCTTCCCTCTGCACTGCTGCTGAAATGTTGAACGTGAAGTTGTTATGAGCACCTTCCGGCGCAAGTGTTTTGTATGAGCAAGACTATGGACCAGGTCAGCCAATGCTAGGCTCATCATTTCTGAAATATTAAAAACTCTGAAATGAGTTAGAGCAAAGGGATGACACCAGCTTATAAATAATAAACCACCGGGGGCTGCTGGGCCCTGTTCTCTGAAGGGTGGGTGCCTCTCTGGGGGCCCTCTCCCTCTTAACCCACGGGGCTCTCTTCCCACGCCAGGATCCTTGGGAGGGGCTCCCTGGGCTGCTGGTGCCGGGCTTGCCAAGATCCAGGGGCCCGCAGCCAGCACAGCACCTGCCCTTTGCTCCACGGCAGCTACCACAGCTCTATGAATTTGGCATTTCAAGCACATGTTTTCTATCAGGGCTCTTAGGTGCCCGGCGTATTAGCCTGCTGGGGCTGCCGTGACAAGGTACTGCACTGGGAGGCTTAAACAGCACATGCGTTGTCTCGCAGTTCTGCAGGCTAGAAGTCTGAAGTCTGAGATCAAGGTGTTGGTTGGGTTGGTTCTTTCTAAGGGCGACGTGGGAGAATCTGTTCCAGACCTGTCGCCTGGCTTCTGGAGGTTTGCCGGCAGTTCTCCATGTTGCTTGGCTTATATATACACACATCACCCCAGCGGCCTTCACACTCACAAGCCACTCTCCTGCGTGCGTGTCTGCCCGTGTCCAGATTTCCCCATTGTGTAAGGACACCCAACATTCCGAGTTGGGGCCTACCCTGATCTCATTTTAACTTGATTACCTCTGTAAAGAACCTATTTCCAAATAGGGTCACATGCCGGGGTGCTGGGGGCAAGGAGTTCAACATACCTGTTTTAGGGGAATACAATTCAGTGTGCCCCACAGGTCGCAAGCTGTGGACTGTCACCCAGAAACCCTGACTTTCTTTGGAGAGGGGCTCTGGGCTCCAGAATCTCTGGACTCTCAGAGCTGGTGGGGCGTCCTCTCTTCCTGATGAGGAAAGGGGCTCTGACAGGGGGAGGCCCTGTGGCTGAGCGCCACCTGCTGGAGCCCCAGGCCAGTGGGCTTGCCACGCCCCGCACCTCCCCCGATGGAGCAGGTAGGTGTGAGCGCAGACATGTCCATGGCCAGAGGGAGCGAAGGCAGAGGAAGGAAGCTTTTGGTGTGCGCCTGATACTTTCACATCTCATTTAATTTTTATGAGAACGTCTGTGCGGGAAGTGACCGTCCCCACTGTCTTCTTCATTCTGTTGTGGGCAATTACTCATAACGTAGACTTCACCATCTTAACAATGTTTCAGCATAAAGTGCAGGGTGTTAAGCACATTCACATTCCTGGGCTGCCATCACCACCGTCATCCATAGATCCTTTTCACCAGGCAAACTCTGCCCCCATGAATCAACAGCTTCCTTTCCCTCTGCCCCAGACCCTGGACCCACCCTTACTGTCTGTCTCTATGAATTTGACCGCACTAGTTACCTAAGTGGATATGTAAGTGGAGTCATACATACCGTGTGTGTCCTTTTGTGACTGGCTTATTTCACTCAGCATAATGTCCTCAAGGTTCACCCATGTTGTAGCCAGTGTCAGAGTTCCCTTCCTTCTGAAGGCTGAATAATATTCCATTGGACGTATAGCAACATCTTGCTTATCCGCTCATCCACCATTGGGCACTTGGGTTGCTCCTGTGCTTCAGCTATTGTGAATAATGCCACTGTGTACATGGTATACAAATATCTGTTCAACTAGGGTCTTTTGATTCTTTTATGTTCTCAGCAGTGGAATTGCTGGATCATTCTATTTTTAATTTTCGAGGAACCACCACATTGTTTTCCACAGTGGCTGCGCCATTTCGCATTCCTGCCAGCAGAGCACAAGGGCCCCATTTGTCCACATCCTCGCCGACACTTGTTGTTCTCTGCTATTTTGAGAGCAGCCGTCCTAATGGGTGTGAGGTGGGGTCTCACCGTGTGTCTGATCGCATTCCCCTAATGATTGGCGATGTGGACCCTCCTACTGGCCATATTCATGTATCTTCTTCGGAGAGATGTCCATTAAAGTCCTTTGTCCATTTCTGAGTCAGGTCGTTTATTTTGGTTGCTGTTGTCGAGTTTCCACGCCGTTTTAAGGATGAGAATATCAAGGCTCCGAGAGGTCAGGTGACCGGCCAGATGGTACTTCGTAGGTGGCAGCCGAGCTGGCCCACAGCAGGGTGGACCGCTTTCCACTTCCCTGTGTGCTGCCCCAGAAGTGACTGGATCCAGTGACTGGTTGGAGGGAGGCCGAGGAGGAGCCAGTCAGACCAATAAGGATTTGTTGACGCGCCGACTGTCCATCCAGGCCTTGCTTACCTTTTATGCGGAAGTTAAGAGGGCGTATCCGTAGCTCTGTCCTTCAGTGGCTTCCAGTCCAGTTGGGAGAGAAGATTCTGACTCATAAATGAATCAGGAAACAATACAGGAGTTATTTACGTTGGTCTGAGTAGGCAAATGGTGGTCTTAACTGAAGATCCCGAGGAGTGGGTGATGGTAGCAGAGAACATCGTGGGTCGGGACCCTGCCTGGTGGGAGCAGGTGGCTTTCTTGGAGTGTGTTCTAGGAGGAGACAGATGGACTTGCTCTGGGCACCGAGGCTGCAGCGAGGGCCACTTCTCGGGGGCAGTGACTAGCTAGAGCATGAGTTTGAAGGACAAAGAGAAAAAAGGACGGGACGGGACATGATCATGCAAGAGCCGGGAGCCTGGGGAGGCAGCTTGTCCTTGGATCTGGAAGGGGCTTCACCACGGGGAGGCCCGACCCACTGCTCCCAGCAGTGCCCCGTGCCATGGGCACCCCTGGGAGGCAGAACCCAGATGCTCTGGGCAGAGCACCACCAGTGGGACCAGAGATTTGTTGCCGAAGCCCCAGGGGTGGGGGCTGGTGCGTGCGCCAGGCCAGCCTCTCCCCCATCCTCTTCCAGCCCAAGTCTGGGTGGGCTCTGAATTTACTTCACTGACTTTCTCTCAGACTGGTGTCTGCTCATCGTCCCAAGAAATGGGCCTCTCACTGAAACTTTTTCTCAAGCTTCCACATGTTTCTCATGCCTCTGGCAGCCAGGCAGAATGCCTGCAATTCTTCATGCAGCTCCTTCCATGATCCATGGAGCTAGGGGCAAGCTAGAAGCCCCTCAATATTGTGGGGTCAAGAGTCCCCGAGTGACAGCGGTGGGGGCCCAGGGAATTCAGGATGGGAGTGACACTGTGTCCCTGGAGCCTGGTGTAGGGCACGACTTGTGATTGGGGCTCAGTATGTGTGGTTTGAACAAATAGACGTGAATGGCTGATGGGGAAGGTGACTGCCTTGTTTTCAGAAGGGACTCAGGGTGGATTTGCCTAAAAAGAATGTGCCCATCAAACTTGCTATTTTTTTTTTTTGAGCAGGTACTTTAGCCCGGCGGCCACCTTCTGATCCCCTCTGTTTGGCACACATGATTTCAGGGCCATTTGGAAAAGAATGGCAGGCCTGGCAGGGGCAGGGTGACTGCTTGTTATTGGCTGATCTCTCAGCCTCCTCCTCCCTTCCCTGTAGGGCAGAGAGAAGCCCCCTTGGGGGGCTGCCTTGTGTTTCTTCAGACTCCCAACTCCCAGTCTGGAGCACTGTTGGGCTCAGAGTTCTGTCCTCCTTAATCAACTGAGTTGGACTCTCTAGGGGTCAGGCTCATTTACTTTTTCTGGATCTTTTCTTCTTAGGTAGGTCTCTTGTACACTATAACGTTCCACAGCTATTGCACTAAGCGACCAATTTTATTGCTAAATGGTGGGACGTTGGCACCTGTGCCCACTTGGGAACTGTAGGTAAGGCCCGGTACCATTCTGACTGGACGTCAGCATTTATTGTGTGTGGTGAGAGTGCGCTGGCTCCGTGTTAGCTGACCGCAGCCCACCGAGCGGCCGGCTGCTGGAAGGCATGCCGGCTTCAGTGGGCGCAGCCCT
Source organism: Smutsia gigantea (assembly GCA_032199065.1). Taxonomy (NCBI): domain Eukaryota; kingdom Metazoa; phylum Chordata; class Mammalia; order Pholidota; family Manidae; genus Smutsia; species Smutsia gigantea. The sequence continues at coordinate 29,894 of JAVSCE010013611.1, read as the reverse complement.
GGGAGCCCGCCTCAGCAGGTGCCTTCCCATACCCGGGTGAGTGTGCCCGGCTCATCGCAGACAGCGGAGCACAGGGGCCCGCCTCACAATGGCTGAGTGAAGACCAAGGAGGGTGGGATCCCCAAGTCTGCATGTTAAGCAGGATCCTTGATGATTCCTCTGCTCGGGAAAGTTCAAGACCCACAGCCTTCACCTCCAAGCCTGAGCCCTTAAAGATGTGGTGGGGAGCTGGCTCCTGAGAGATGGAAGGGACATGTCCATGAGGAGCAGCTCAATTTCTGATACCTCCCAGCTGTGGATCTGCGAGTCTTTCCCTCCTTTCTCAGCTGGGAAGCGTCCTGAGGGAACCACTGTGCAGGGAGCTTCTCCGCCTGTCGTGCCCGAGCTCGGCACTCGGCCCCTCATCCCATCTCATGTCGCTGGAGACCATGAAGCCTTTCCCGCGACTCTCCCCTTCGCCTCCGTGTGATCAGGACATGCTGGGCCTGCTGCTAACATCCTGGCCGTTCAGATCCGTTCTCGCTCTTTGAGGCTCACCCGTCTCATGCCTTTGCCTGTTGCTCAAGAGGCCTGGGGTGAAATGTCTTCCATCTGAAAGTTTGAAGGACCAACATAAACTTTTGTTCCAGGGGGCTTTGCTCCCCTCCCCCAAACTTTCTAAGCCCTTTTGAAAAGATTCTGAACCAAACAGTTTGAGGCAGCATCTCCCCATCCAAGGCTTTAGTGAGGATTGTAAATAATGAATCAGACCAAGGTCAGTATCTTATGGCAAATGATTTAAGATTCCTACCAGATGGAAGAGGTGCTCTGGCACATTTCTTAATTATTCACAAGATATATAAAGTTATAAATCATTCACGAGATGATAATAAATGTGAGTATTGCCACACATTGTCTGGAATCTGCATTCAGGCCTTGCACTTTTTGAAGGTCCCAGGGAGGACAAACCCCTGAATAGTCCACACGATCTTGATGCAGTGTTTCCGAACTGGGGGAGGTTTTGCTTCCTCCTTCCCCCAAGCAGGGGACATTTGGTAAAGTCTAGAAGCATTTAGCTTGTTGCAACTGGAAGGGTGTCCAGTGGGTAGAGGCTGGGGGCGCTGCTAAACCTCCTGGACACCCCCCTCCACTCCCAGCAAAGAATGTCGATGGTGGCAATGTGGCGAAACCCTACCTTCGTACTTAGTGCTTAGTGATATTGGCATCCAAGCCTGCATTAGAAATATCATTCACCCAGCCAAAAATATTTGCAGACCTTCAACTCTGTGCCCAGACCCAGGCTAGGACTGGGATACAGAGATGAGAAATGCTGTCATTTTAACAAAGGACTACATAGCTTAGAGGGGGTGATGAAAAAGAAAACCGAGCAGCATAGCGAGGGATGTGTACCAAGTTGCTCAGAGATGGAGGATGGCATGACCCAGCCCGGGGTGCCAGGAGGGCTTCCCTGTGAAGGCCATGCTTGAGTAGAATCCTCGAGCATGAATAAGGGGCTGATGGGCAGCTGCAGGGCAGGGAGGGGGTGCTCCAGGCAGGGGACACGGCACATGCAAAGGCCTGGAGGGAGGACCTGGTGTGTTTGGGAGCTGCAAGTCAAACCCCGTGGCTGGAATGGAGAGCATCTGGGAGCAGGGTGTTGCCAGGTCCAGAATCCTTCTTTCCAGAAGCTTTGTTCCTTAGGCCTGTCGTACAGCATTTTAAGAGAGTTATATTGATGTTATGATATCAGCTAGATGCCTTGGGAAACAGGGAGTGAACACCTTGCTCTTGACTCTCCAGTGGCTTATTTATGAGACAGCACCTGTTCCCTTTGAAGTACTTTACGGCTCCCCCCAGTGTCTGCCCCTGTGGCAGCAGCAGGCCCCTCCTGAGCCCAGAGGGGAGACGAGCATTATCAGGGGTGTAAGGGTAGCCCACACTTGCCCTTCTCTTGGACATTCTGTTCCTGAGAGGTCTCTTCCTGAAACCTCTTACTGAACTTTTAGCAACATGTTTCTCTGCTGTCTGTCCTGGTACTGGGTTCTGTCATCCCCCGCCAGAATCCGTCGGTGAGATGGATGTAACAATGACACCCGGATGGAAAATGGTGTAGTGGTTACTCAAAAAATTAAATAGGCTTACTATAGGATCCATCAATTACACTTTTGGATACGTACTCAAAACAATCAAAAGGAGGGGCTTTTGTCCACCCATGTTCACTGCGGCATTAGTCACGGTAGCCAAATAGTGGAAACAATACAAGTGTCCATCAGTAGATGAATAGACACACAAAATGTGGTCTATCCATACAGTGGAATATCATTCAGCCATAAAAAGGAAGGAAATTCTGACACCTGCTACAACACGGATGAACTTTGATGGCTGAATGAAATAAACCAGTCACAAAAAGACACATACGGTATGATTCCAGTTACAGGAGGTGCCTGGAGTAATCATATGCAGAGAGACAGACAGTAAGGGTGGGTCCAGGGGCTGGGGCAGGGGAAATGGGGAGTTGATGATGAGTGGGGACAGCGTTTTAGTTTTGCAAATTGAAAATAATCTATGCATGACGGTGGTGATGGCGGCCCCAAAATGTGAATGTGCTTAATGCCACTGAGCCACACACTAGAACACGGTCAAGATGGTGCTTTTTTTAATGTACATTTTAAAAAGAGAAAAGAAAGTTAAACTTGGGGAAAGACGAAGACATGGGACAAAGGAGAATTCGGGCTATCGCTGGACAGCCCTGAGGATTTGCAAAGGAAAGTAAGGAAAGAGAGGGTAAGCTCCAGACCCCCCATGATGGAGTGTCTGCAGAGCTCCTTCGAGGTGGATGGGAGCCAATGGGGGTGGGGGTGGGGCGCACGTGCCAGAATGTGGGGACTATGCAACTGGTGGACCAGGCTCCTCGCTAGGGACAGGTGGAGGAGGGTCCAGCTAGCCCAGCACAGGCCCTGAGGGACTAGCACTTCCAAGGACATCACCCCCTTTAGACGGTTGCTGAACGTCCGTCCTCAGACCTGCTCAGAGAAGGGAGGCCGGGGGCATCTGCCGAATTAACTGAGCCCCTCAAAATGTGGGGTTTATGGCAACACACTTACTGGCTCCTTCACAGTGTGGGATACTGTTCCTATACAAGAGCAAACTCCTTGGGGCTCTTGACCGAGTTCCGAGTGCCTTCATCTACGGGGGTGAAATCTGCCAGCCCTCACAAGTATGATTCACTTGCCTCATGAGTTTTGTTTTTTGGCCAAGGCTAAAACGGAAAGCCTGCCCCAGCTCATGCCACCTAAGGCATTTGTGCTTGTGAATCCAAGCGGGAAGCTTTAGGCTGTTTGTGCCCATTGATCTGAAGCTCACGGCACCTTTGGGAGGCCAGAGGACCTTAGGGATGTGGCCGGACCATGTCTGCAGCAATCACGCCCCCAGAGCTCAAAGGCCAGCCCCAGTTAGTTAAGACTTGTGGCTGGGCCTGCAACGCGCATCAGCTGAGAGCACGGGAGGGCCCTACCACATTCGCATCTTGTATGGACTGGGCACCTCACTGAGAATAAAGATGGTAGATGAGGATGGTGTCCTGGGTGCCCGAGGGCCCAAGGCGTCCTCCAAGGGCCTGCAGACTGAGCGAGGCCGCTGGTCGCCTGGATCTCCTTATCGTGTTATCAGGCTGGTCAGTGCTCCGTATCAGAGACACACTTTTCCTGAGGGATGCACTGCCTGGGCTCCAGAGTGTTTACTAAGAAAACTGTGTAAAAAATCCAGGCGTTCGGCTCCTGTGCACCCAGGTCAGGGGAGCTGTGGGGCCCTGGAAGGAGGAGGAGAGGGGTGAGCAAGTGGCCAGGCCTGGTCACTCTGCACACACGCCACGACCCTCAAGTTTAATGACCGGCGAAAGTTATGTGGATGAGGTGCTCAGAGTGATCACTGTCCCTTCTGGGGGCTCTCCAGGCCAAGGTCTCTGCAGGGCTTAGTTGCCCTTTCATTTTCCCTTTCATTTTATTTACGATGCAGTAACTGTGGCCGAGGAGGCTGTGGTCTGCTGTTAACAGCCCAGCCGGAGCCTGGTGACCAGCGGACCCTGCCTCTGATGTCAGGCGGTTTCCCGTGCACAAGGGCGGGGTTGATGGGTGGGGGCCCACGGTGCTCTGCGGCTCCCACAGCGATCGGGCACAGGCGCCAGCAGCTCGCCTTTGCAGGGGACTCTGTCCACGGCCCCATATGGCCACCAAAAAGTCTCCTGGGTATCTAAGTAAGGAAAACTTAGTATAGGCTTTTCCACATACAATCCAATGGGAGCAATAATGTTCCATTCGGCTCTTGGAGGAATTGGTATTCTTAAATTTAGAGAAAGCACTTGACATGAGCCGACTCATTCTTCATACCTAACATCATGTAAGAGCCAGCTAGGCACTGACCTTCAGCGCGTTTTCAGTCCCAAGCTCAGAGGAACAGCCCGAAAGGAAGAATGTTTGCTATTCTAGGAGGTGGGAGACCTCAGCCGTGGCCTTACAACTTGTATGATGATCATAGGCAGCTTTCTAGGCCTCAATTCTTCATTCACGAAGTGGGGTTTAGCAACACCCCATCGACAGGGGTGATACTCAGCATATTCACCAACTAGTCCAGCCAGGGCCGTAACCCACCGAAAGCTAAGACACCATGAACATTGTCAAAAGCAAACAGTGTTAATATGCATAATCAAACGCACATATTAATATGCATGATTTTAAAAAGCAAATCACCAAGCAGTAATGTTATATATGCCATTCTGGTCAGAAAATAAACACTTACATACCAAAAATGCCTGACAGGACAATCAGTGAGTCATGCAGTTATGACATTAACTTTAGCTGGTGATTTTTCTAAGAAGGCATGCTAATAAAGTAAAATACAAGTTTCCTTTAAGATTTAGCAAGGAAAGCAGAAACCCAGGGAGAGGCTGAGAAACTCGCCACCCCCCGGGGCCCTGCCAGATGACAGTTTTTGAGCATGTCCGCTGCGTGGCCGACAGTCTGGAGGGCATGGGTTCGTGCCTGTGTTCTCCTGCTACAGTGTTGGCATACACCTCGCTGTCGCTGGTGGGCTTGGTGAGGTCTGATAGACCAGGAGCATGGCGTCCTAGAGAGGGGAAAATAACGGTACCAAGTAGGAGGTAACAGCTGAATTAGCAGCAGAGTGGGGGCCCTAAGCGGGCTGCCGCTTCTGGAGAGCTCTAAGGGATGTTAGCAGAGCGGGCTCCATGGTGTTCTACCAAAAACCAAACTCAGTGCCATATGCAAACAAGGTTGGTGTTTCTTTCCTGCAGGACATCTCTGTGCCTTTGCTCCGAGCATTGCAGCTGTGTGACAGGGGTTATATTCTTCAGTGTTTCCAAACGCTTGGACCATGGAAGCCTGAATAATGAAGCATGGGGTAGTACTAGCTGCCACAGAATACACTTTGGGAAATGCTTATCTAGGATCACGTGAAAGACGGTCAAACTCTGCATTTTGTAAAATGTGTCTGTCAGCTACCGCCTCACTGGAAGGAGAGCTTCGTCCGGTGCACACCGCTGCATTTCTGGAGAGCTCATTCTGCCAAGGTCAGTGTCTGTCAGCTGGTCCCTTCCAAGAGCATGTTGCCCAGACAGGCCTCCTCCCAGCTGCACTCGATGACCTTGGCTGCTGTTGACTTTTTCACTAAGCCCTGGTTCTGGGGGCCTTGCTAGCATTGCAGCCGCTTGTGCCAGGGTTGCTAGGATCAGGCGTTCGTAAGGTTGTTGAAATGGCAGAGGGGTTATTTGGTAGCAGTGGTTGCTCTGTCCACAAACTGCTTGCCAATATTTGACCTGCTTTAAGTAGTTTTTACTGGCAGTTTTGCAGCCGTCTTGAAATCCGTTCATTCGACCCTAGATGTTGTGCTCAGCATATCGGGAGAGGGGTGCCAAGGGCCTGCCTCATCCCCAACAGCTGCTCGTTTGGCCTACTGCAGCCCTGAAGGCCACCTCCTGGTGAAATTTCTTATTATCCTGGGCACTTATTTATTTTCCCCATATTTAGGAGAAAGGTCTACCTTGAAAATGGCTTATTCAGTTCCAGGCACTGCCCTGTGAATGTTCCCTCTATTAAATAAACCCTTACAACAGTCATATGAGGGAGGTGCTTTGATGAGCCCTGTTTTGCAGATGAGGGGCCTGAAGTTCAGAGAGGTTAAGTAACCTGCTCCTGTCACGCAGCCCATGGCCCTCGGAAGGCCGGGTGACTCCTGAGCGCATTCTTCAGGGTTCATTGTTTTATCCTGGCTATGCTTTTTAAAAGCATGTCAGATTTGACCTTGACTGTTCCTTGATGCCTCATTTCCTTGGACAGGGCTGATTGGGTCCCTTTATGGATCGGGGTGCTTTCGCCAGTACGCCCCAGCAATGGGGCTGGTCTAAGCCACGACAAGGTTGCCCGGTTGTCCAGAGGCAGCCTCCAGGTGAAGCAGGGCTATCAAGCATGGGACATAAATCTTGAGCTATTCTCGGCCCACAGAGACAGGATTTAATGATGTGGTTCCCTGGGCTTTGGAGGCAGAGCGGGATTTTAGAGTGCCCACCGAGTGTGCAGGCCTCCCCACCCCCTCTCCTGCCCCGCGTGTCTCCTCCTTCTCGTGCGTCATAAACGTTTGAGCAAATCCTGTCTGTAGCTGTCTTGCTTGCTGACGGCGGGGGTCAGGAGGGAGTTGTCCTTGCTCCAGATCCTTTTCTCTGACCATGTCTGCCTCCTCATTTTCCCTTCTTTAGTGAGAGGTACCTTCCTGTTTCTAGGTGGAATCCTTGATGGCAGAAGTCAGTCAGGGGATTGGTGATTTTCCCCTCTGGACTGTGGACACGCTGGTTCTTCTTGCTGACGGAGGCCAAGTCAGCTACCAGGCTGCCTTCTGTTCTTCCTACTGCTTGGACTTGTAAGCCAGTCCCTTAGAGGCAGGGAGACAGGCAGTTCATAGCCCGTTGCCTGAGACACTGCACAAGTAATTTCATTCCTGGCAACATTAGCCAGGGAAGAAATCAATCAATCAATAGACATTTATTGAGCACATAGTCTGTAACTGTCAAAAAGTAGCCACTAAAGCAATATGGATTTAAGAAGCTCAGCTCTTGTCAGAGGGCCAAGGCCTGGAAACATTCCCATAGGTACACTGGGGCCTCTGTCTTCCTCCTCGCCAGCCCAAGAGGCTTGCATCCCGCTGTGCACCTGCCCTGCTCCCTGGTTCTAGGTTCTCCTGGAGCATCTGGAGGCCTCAGGGTCCCCTGTGGGGCCACCCAGGATGACCCCCCAGGATCCGATTCCACTGGTCCCCCATCTAGTGGCTTCTCCTCTGGGGCACCATCTGTGAACACGGCAGGGCTGATGATGACGTGGCAGTTGACAGGAGGCCTTCTGCTCCTATTTCCGTCACACACCCCACCTCTGTTCCAAATCCTCTCCATCTCAGTGCCCATTATCACCCTCCTCCGGAAGCTTTCTCCATCAACCACACCCACACAGGTAATGAGAGTGGCCTTAATTTATTAAGTGCTTTGTAAACCGCATCTTGGGTGAGGCATCTTACAGAAACATGTCATTTAATCCCCATAGCAACCCTGTGAAGTCGGTCTTATTGTTGGCATTTGTTCTCTGTTTTTTCAGGCACAGAAACTAAGATGAACTTGCCCTGTACTTGATAGATGTTAAGTAGAAGGGCCAGAATTCAAACCAAATCTGCCTGACATCGGAGCCCAGGCCCTTGATCGCCAAGCCCTCAGAGGCCCCTCAACGCTGACGCTCATTGTCTGAGGGGCCCACCTGGCTCTTAGCGTCCATGACTGTGTCATCGTTGTCTCTCTGTGGGTGATGCTCATTTCTCCAGCAGGACCCAGAACAACCTGAGGGGCGCCTCCCCGTGCCTCCCCTGGGGCTTGCCCATGGAAACAGGTGCCAAATAAATGTTTCTTGGCAGCTGACGTAGCTGCTCCCGCTCTTGGCCAAGGTGGGTTGGTGACTGACCCCCTCGGTATCTGAGCACAAAGGAATGAGTCAGAGAGGGGATTCGTAGTGGAGCAGGGTTTCTGGGGGGCCTGCCAGTTTTCATTACAGGAAAGGAAAAGGAGGAAGGAACCATGACATGCTACATACGAAGCCCCAGGCGGAATATATGGTGGTCAGTTGTCATGCGGTGTCTGAAAGCCCCACGAGGCTGTCATTATTCCCGCTCCTCCGACGAGGGAGTGAGCCTCAGAGAGAGTGAGCGGCTTTGTCGAGTCAGGGCTGTTAAATGAACAGTGGGGACTCACACCCAGGTTTTCTGATCATAATCCATGTAGCTTCCACTCTGCGTGAAGCCTCCCTCTAATTTCTAAGGCACACGTAGGCAAAAGATTTAAAACAAACTATTTGTTTTCACATTAGGTGAGGTTCAGTCATGTTTAGAAGACCAGAGCAAAAGGCGTAAAGCTTGCACTTCTGTCAGGATTATTAACCTAGAATTCCTGGACCCTAGAGACTCTATGAATAGCTCTCAAGAAGTTCCCTTGAAACAGAAAACAAAACTGGAGCTGGTGTGCATTTTCCTTGGGAGAGGGGGAGGGGCCAGAACTTTTGTCGGTTTCTCCAAGAGGCCCATTGATCCAAAAAAAAAAAGACGGTTAAGGGCTTCTAATTTAGAGGACCGGAAGATTGAGTCCCAGGAGAAATTTCATTTTCTGACTTCTGATGGGGGAGACTTTGTCCTCAATTGTTTGCATTAGAATTTCATGTGCATTCAGGATGGAATCTGAGTTGGAAGATATCTCAAAGCCCCTCTGAAGCTCTAGATTCAGTGTCATGGCTCCAAATCCATGGAGGCTGCAGTCTCCAAGCCCATCCTACCAACAGTGATGAACTGGATGTAGCAGCACGTGGATGGCACTGGAGCCAGGAGCTGTAGGATTTTCCACTTGTCAAGGGCAGGTCCTGAGCGAAGCTCTGCCCTCTTGAGTTAATGCATTCCGGCGTTCTTGCTGATGCCAGGGGAAAGGAGGATGCATCCAGGCTGCAGAACACACTCAAAGCAAAGTCTAGATTTGGAAAATCCAAAAGTGTGGTCGTGTACACTTTTACAAAAATAGAGTCAGTTATCTTGGGTAGCAGAGACCTTCCTCCTGGTTCCTTTTACTCAGAATGACTTGATTTCCAACATGGTCAAAAAACAAACACATCACAGGGAATCTGTTGGTTTCTGCATCCATAAAGTGGCTTCCTTGATTGAACTGGACTGTGGGAAATACTCTCTAAATATGACCCAGGGATCTGAAATGTTGACCGGAGAAAGATGGATGGTTTCTGGGCTTCCAGCCTCTGTGGTTTGTTATATATCTTCCTGTACTCAAGCGCATCCTGAAAGGGAGGACTCATACTAGCCTTTGCAGCCCACTTACTTCACCTTGAAATAAAAAATGGGAAGTGAATGAGTCTAGAGATGACCAGATACTAGTTGGTCCATAGCTTTGTGACTTTGATCAGTTAACATTTTGTGTCCAATCACAATGCGTCTCACTTATTTATTCAGTTGTCCATGCATCATCTGTCTTTCTGTCTGTCTACCTATTACCTGTGCATCTACTATTTCTTGAATGTCAGCAATTAACCAGCACTGCAATTGGGAATACAGAGATGAGTAAGACAGTGTCTCTGAGTTCAAGTCCCTAGAGCAGCGCTTGTCAATGTTAGCATGTCCACGAATACCCAGGGATCTTGTTAAAATGCAAACTCTGGGTTGTAGGTCTAGGGTAGAGTTCTGTGGTTTTTAAATGCTTCCAGGCGGCGCTGATGCTAGGCTCAGAGACCACACTTTGAAGAGCACATGGCTCCTAGATCCTTCCCCTGTCCCCTCATCTTTTCAGCATTATTGTGAATGTCCAACAGATTCATGTCTATAAAGCTACTTGAGGAAAGCAGAGGTACTCGTCCAGGAGAATGTTTGTTCTTGCAATGTCTCCTTTCTGGGTCTCCAGACAACTTGGTAATATAGATGCTTCTGTCAGAGGGGTTATTTGGCCTCCTGGTGGCCTCAGTGGAACTGCGGGCCAAGCCGAACTAGACGGACACCAGAAGATTGAAGTGCTTATCAAGATTCAAAGTTAGATGGGGCGGTTACATGAGCCGGGCCTCCTCCCTCCTCCCTCCCCTTCTTCCACTTCATGTGAGCTTTTCCATGAAAGACCTTCTCTTTCTCCTGAGCTTGCCCAGTGCAGGGAGCAGCGACCCTCTGCAGGGGGATGGGGTTTTGCCATTTAACTGAATGGCAAGACTGGAAGCCATAATAAACAGCTAAATATTTAATCTGAGATTAATTAGTGAATAAACACTACGTGAGCCTGGTAAAGAGAAAGTATTTCTGTCCTTTGTAGGGAAGTGGTCATGGTGTGTGCATGCCTAGGGAGAGCATAGTCAGCCTTCCCTAGCCAGCGCAACCCGGGGAAGGTGACGTTCTGTTTCGCAAATGCCTTTCCTCTGGAGGTGGCTGTCACGAGGAGCTGGGGGCATAAGGGGATTGAATTTAGAGACAAGAAGCAGTTCATTCTGGTCTCATCTTTTCGCCATCTTTAAGATACAAGAATTAAAATAAATTTGATTTTAAAAGGAGCAGTGCATCAATACAGCTTAGAGCAAAACCAGTAATAAAATTTCAGGTGGAAATATCACCCAGAGGAATAAAAATATTAAGTGTTCAGACCCCAGAAGAAGGAAAAGTCTAAAATCTATTTCACTGATCTTGGCAGAGCATTTTTCAGTTTGCTATTTTTTGCTTGCTATTTTGCCTTTGCAATGCAGGAATTCCACAAGTTTTTTTTCCAACAGCGCATTAAAGAGGCATTGTAAGCAAAGTTGCCAAAACATTTTTGGAGAGGAAATCATTTTTTTAGCAAACCCTGACTCTCTTTGGCATGTCACTATCAGGAGGGAAGCCAGGAAAGAGAACTGTTTCATTCTCTTATAAATTTACAATAGTCATGTTCCTGAAAAGTTGAGCACTGAATGAATTTTGTGAACTGAGTCTTATTTTTGAATGCACTAGGCAGACCCCTTAACGACAAAGAAGGCTGTTGGTGAAGTGAATACTTTGCCTTTCTCTGGTTTTGCAGAATTTAAGATTTCCCTAAGTCTGGATTTTTGTATATTTAGTCTGCTTCAAGGAGCAATCTGTCCTTTATGACAAAATGGTCATGTTGTGTATATGGTTGAGGATGAGGGGATGGGATGAAGGATAGTTTGTCCCAATCTCACCCTTTGGGGTTCATTTCTGAGGGTCAGGCCGAGTGCAGGGAAGCCTTAGGGCAGCCTTCTTTGTGGAAGACCTTCAGGAGTCAGTGAATCCTTGAGCTGGATTCCCCAGGGCCCGAGGAGCCTGGAGATTGTAGGTCTGGGCTGAGACCCCCCCTGGCACTGGCTCCTGGCTCCCTGGCCCGGCAGCTGCATCTTCCTCGAGACCTCAGTGCGTCCTCCTTCCTCTGCTCTTTCCTTTAGGAGCTGTTAGGAGATGAAAGAGGACTGTGCCACGCATGTGACAGATGCTCAACAGACAGAAGCCACATTCAGTAAGGGGCTGGGGGTCTTTTGGTGCAGAACCCCACGATCCAAGTGGAATGTCCTGTGGTTTCTCTACATTCCCCATTCCCAGCCCTTCTTTGTGCAGCTCTTATAGTCTACTGATGCTGATATTTATATCCTAATTTAACTGTGTAGAGAGTGCCACCGTCAATCAGCAGTCTCTCACGAGTGCAAGAGAGGCAGTGATGACACCAAATGTGAGAGTCGCCATCTCGCTGCTTCCCACATACTCCCCACCACCGAGCACTTAGACAGAGGCAGAACCTGAGGGTGGGCCAGTCCCTCTTACTGACCCATTATCAGTTTCAGGGCTAACGACCTAAACAGTCCCGACCTCTCTGTGTGCTTCTGTCTCCTCCCTTCCATCCTAGATGCCTTCCCGAAGCACCTCTGGGTCCCCCTGCTTCCCTTTCAAGGCTCAGAAAACCAACTTTCCTCTTCTTCCCTGCACCTGAATTTTCCTTTCCAGGTTGGCAGCCTGTGCCAGCGACCTACTAGCTGTATGGTCTTGACACGCTACTTTTCATTCCAGAGCTTCTATTTCTTTATCTGTGAGATGGGATGATATCTAATGGAAGAAGTCCTGAGGACCAGGGCTGATATACAGAAAGCCCCTCATTGGTTGTTGTTATGGCCTCCTTGAGCTGAGGACGGGGAGCCAGTGTGGAAGAATGGGATAGCCAAGCTTTTGGAAGAGGGAGACGGAGAGAGAAGCAGCCGAGTAAGCTGATGACCATGCTGGGCTGTCAGTATCGATCAAGACCGATCCGTTTCTTTCTGTGAGCTCTGAAGCCCCAGTATTGATCTCTAAGCATTAAATTGAATAGGAAGACATCTTACTGTCAGAGTCAGGTGTGCTAGCCAACTTCATTGCTCGAGTGAATTTGGAGTGAGAGGACAGCGGTAAAATTTCTGTGGAGGGGCCCCTTTTTCCAGAGACCCCTGAGACTGCGTCACAGGACTTCTCGCGTGGTGGCCACTCACTGCCCCTCCCTAGAAAGAGGCCAGGCAGCTTGGCACGGCTTTCGGAGAGAGACACTCCTGGGCGGGCTCCTGGCTCGGTCGCTGACTTCCCCAGCTGTGGGACCTCAGGCATACTGTCCAGCCTTTTTATTCAGTTAATGTTTATTGAAGACCTACTATGTACTGGGTACTTGGGCTATACCAGTGAATGAGTTGGACCTGATACCAGTTTTGATAAAGTTCTCTATTTTCTTGCTTAGAGTGGCCACTTTTTACTTAAATTTTTTAATTTAAAATTTTATTATTTACATTTTATTTATGTTTTATTATTTTAAAACTTTTTACTTTTACATGAAAGATGTGAACTATGCACAGGTGTTTTCACTAAGCCCCCACTTACCCATCACCTAGTCTCGTCAGTTATGAAACACTCAGGGCAGTTGCTGTAAGACCTTGAGTTACTGAATCTCTCCAAGCCTTAGTTTCATCATCTGCAAATGGAAAGCATGCACTTATGTTATAGGCTGTGCGGAGACTCAGATGATGTGCTCATGCAGTGTGCTCTGGATGGTGCCTGCGGGGTGGTGACAATCTCACACACATGAGCAGTCACGGGGCTGTTGGGAGGGTTCAGTGAGGCGGTGTCTGCAGAGCCACTGGGGTGGTGATGACGGCATGATAGTAACAGTGGGGCAGGGAACCTGGGGATCACTGATGGCATTCTGGCTGCTTACAGAAGTCTCTGGTCAGTAGCTGGCACTTAATAGATGATGGTGGGGGTAGTGACGGTGGTGGTGGTGGTGATGCTGGTGCTGGTGGTGGTGGTGTTGGTGATGGTATGGTGATGGTGATGAGGATGGTGATGAGGGGCGTGGTGGTGATGGTGATGCTGGTGGTGATGGTGATGGTGAAGAGGGGTGTGGTGGTGGTGATGGTGATGGTGATGAGGATGGTGATGGTGGTGGTGATGGTGATGAGGGGCGTGGTGGTGGTGATGGTGATGCTGGTGGTGATGGTGATGGTGAAGAGGGGTGTGGTGGTGGTGATGGTGATGGTGATGGTGATGAGGGTGGTGATGGTGGTGGTGGTGATGGTGATGGTGATGGTGATGAGGGTGGTGGTGGTGATGGTGGTGGTGATGAGGATGGTGATGGTGGTGGTGATGGTGATGAGGGGCGTGGTGGTGATGGTGATGCTGGTGGTGATGGTGATGGTGAAGAGGGGTGTGGTGGTGGTGATGGTGATGAGGGTGGTGGTGGTGATGGTGGTGGTGGTGGTGGTGATGGTGATGCTGGTGGTGATGGTGATGGTGAAGAGGGGTGTGGTGGTGGTGATGGTGATGGTGATGAGGATGGTGATGGTGGTGGTGATGGTGATGGTGATGAGGGACGTGGTGGTGATGGTGATGCTGGTGGTGATGGTGATGGTGATGAGGATGGTGATGCTGGTGGTGATGGTGATGGTGATGAGGATGGTGATGGTGGTGGTGATGGTGATGGTGATGAGGGACGTGGTGGTGATGGTGATGCTGGTGGTGATGGTGATGGTGATGAGGATGGTGATGCTGGTGGTGATGGTGATGGTGATGAGGGACGTGGTGGTGATGGTGATGAGGGACGTGGTGGTGATGGTGATGCTGGTGGTGATGGTGATGGTGATGAGGGGCATGGTGATGGTGATGGTGATGGTGATGAGGGTGGTGGTGATGGTGATGAGGGTGGTGATGCTGGTGGTGATGGTGATGGTGAAGAGGGGTGTGGTGGTGGTGATGGTGATGGTGATGGTGATGAGGGTGGTGGTGATGGTATGAGGGTGGTGGTGGTGGTGATGGTGGTGAGGATAGTGATGGTGGTGGTGATGGTGATGGTGATGAGGGACGTGGTGGTGATGGTGATGCTGGTGGTGATGGTGATGGTGATGAGGATGGTGATGCTGGTGGTGATGGTGATGGTGATGAGGGACGTGGTGGTGATGGTGATGCTGGTGGTGATGGTGATGGTGATGAGGATGGTGATGCTGGTGGTGATGGTGATGGTGATGAGGGAGTGATGGTGATGCTGGTGGTGATGGTGATGGGATGAGGATGGTGATGCTGGTGGTGATGGTGATGGTGATGATGGTGGTGGTGAGTGATGGTGATGCTGGTGGTGATGGTGATGGTGATGAGGATGGTGATGCGTGGTGATGGTGATGGTGATGAGGGACGTGGTGGTGATGGTGATGCTGGTGGTGATGGTGATGGTGATGAGGGGCGTGGTGATGGTGATGGTGATGGTGATGAGGGTGGTGGTGATGGTGATGAGGGTGGTGATGCTGGTGGTGATGGTGATGGTGAAGAGGGGTGTGGTGGTGGTGATGGTGATGGTGATGGTGATGAGGGTGGTGGTGATGGTATGAGGATGGTGGTGGTGGTGATGGTGGTGAGGATAGTGATGGTGGTGGTGATGGTGATGGTGATGAGGGTGATGGTGATGGTGATGAGGGTGGTGGTGGTGGTGATGGTGGTGAGGATAGTGATGGTGGTGGTGATGGTGATGGTGATGAGGATGGTGATGCTGGTGGTGATGGTGATGGTGAAGAGGGTGGTGGTGGTGACAGTGATGAGGATGGTGATGCTGGTGGTGATGGTGGTGATTATGGTGGTGGTGATGAGACAACTTTTCTCAAATTTCAGCGTGGTTGGTAAAAAAGAATTAAGAGGATATAAGGAAAGGAAATTGTGACTGGCATGTGTTAATGAAAGGAGCTTAAGAGAGCATTTAGAAAAGGTATAATCCTATTAGGTGAGGATAATAAAGCACTAAATATGAAAGCATTGAAATGCTGAAATGCTGTAAACCCCCTCGCAAGTGCTGAGTACCTTCCATGTGCAAGGTGTGGAGCTGAGTTTGGTGAGGCTCCTGGTCAGGGTCAGGATCCTGCCTTTTGCTTCAAGGAGACTATTCCTCTATTTGGATACAGGACAGAAGCTCCGATAAATTATGAAAAAAAATTATTTAAATAAAAGCCCAGCATCAAGGAAGAGTTGGCACAAGGTGGAGCTGATTAATTGGCCCACACACTGTACAGACATTAAAAGCTCTAGAGTTCAGATCACTCTGGCAAAGGCTTCAGGCAGCCTCACCTAGAAGACAGGGTTTCTATTAGGGATTGGTAGGAAATATAGAGTAGGATCCTCCAAAGGTGCTTCAGAGGTCAGTGACTTAACCCCAAATCTAGGTTCAAAGTTCACAAAGTTTACTGAACTTTTAATCATTTTCGGTTTGGTTCAAATCCTTGGTGCCCTGTCTGGCACTGGAGAGTAGAAACTCAATAAATAAAGTGCCAGGTTTTAGGGACTTTAGGAGAGACCCCACTCAGGGTGATGGCTCCAGACCTGGGAAGGTAGGGTCACATACAAGGGAAGGAATGGCTTTGCACATCATCCTTGGACGGTCTGCCTCCCACCTTGGTTGTGGAGAATCCAGCTGTAAAATGGGTATAACCAAACCATCCTTTCTGCTTAGCAGGGATTGTTGTGAGGACTACATGAAATGACCTTAGGGAACAGTATATGCAACTGTCTAGACTCAGGCTGTTTTCAAGTTGGTTTTATTGACTTCCACATTCAAAAAAGAGTGAGTTTTTTCTTCACCCTCAGGGATTCATTCCCTCAACCCCCAATATCCTGGGTGATTTGTTGAGAGATTGTCACACAGGATGGTGTCTTAGGGTCCAGATGGGCATGTCCCCAAACCAGGCAGTGGGCCGAGGGCTGGATGTTGGAGAAGAGAAGATATCATCTCTGTGCTTAGTCTTCTTGGGTCTGACAAATGACGCTGAGCTAAGATGTGAGTGACTGTTAATGCGTCATGTTTTATACTTGCCTTATGAGGTATTTGCATTTTAGCCAAGACCTTCTAAAGACTATACCTTATTCCAAAGAAATTATCATGTGATGGAAATCTGGAAGTCTGTGTGAGAGAGTCATATTAGATTTTGTTGCAGAATAATATATATAGTAGTTTTGAGAGAAAATTTTATTTTATTAAGAGAAAATTATAAATCAATTGGATAATCACTGTGTTAACTTTGAAAATAAAACTCAGTTTTTTACCAGGAAAAATGGGTTTATTAGGGAATATCAGAGAACTGCAATTAAGGATAAGCAAGCCATGGTAAAACCATAGGCAAGTCTGGAAAACAAAGGAAAGGAACTCTCTCTTATAGAGGAAAGGGCCAAGTCGGGAGGGCTGTTTCTAAGCAAAAAGTCTACTGGAGGAAACTAGGAAGTCCATTTGTCATGGCTTCTCATTGGCTGGGCTGTTGCTGGGGGAAGCAGAAACCTTCCTTCCTCCTGCTGGGTAGGAAAGTAGCTAAAACGGTGTGACTTGCAAGGTGTCTTGCAGACGTTGCCATTGAGGAGCCATGATGGGCGTGAGAGCTCCCCCTGCTGGCTTCCCAACACTGTGTCAGTGAGATTTCTGGGGCTTATTTTCACAACTTTGAGTGCATATTTGCATTTAAATGCATGTACAAAGAAATCCAGAAGGCTACATACAAACTGATAAAAATGGTGAATTTGGGAGAGACCTGGAATGGGAGACAAACAGCCAAAAAGGAATACGGTCTTCTCAATAATATTTCAGTTTTGTCCAAGGAGAATATGTCTATGTCAGAACAGGGAACTGGGACTCAGAGCACTGGATTCTCTGAATGTCCTCACGTGTAAAATGAAGAAAGTAATTGTCATTGAGCTGGCATGGGGACTGAGTGCGACGATGTTTATATAGCTGCTACTGCACTGCTTGGCACATAGAACTCCATCAGTAAAGGTCAAGGGCACGTCCCCTCTGTAGCCGAGGTGAGTGGATGCACACTTGCCCATGTCCTCTTCCTGTACCATCAGGATCCCCCAGCCTCTCCTGCAGTGAGCAATCACACGACTAGTTCTGGCCGATGCAATGTGTGCAGAAGTGATGTAGACTGTCTCTGGCTTCGCTGTAAACCCTGTACCACCACCCTCACATTTGCCTCCCCAGGTAGACGTTAGATAGAGTGGTGTCCCAGGGTGGAAGGAAGCGCCGTCCCCAAGTATCTGCCTGAAGGGTAGCCACCCAGCTTACATCAGGCTGTGACAGGAGCAGAAGTGAACTGCCAAGCCCCCGAGGTTTTGAGGCCATTTGGGGTCAGAGTTAGGTGTAACGGTGACCCTCACGTATCTTATCTCCTGGTTCTCAATTTGTGACTCTGTTCTATTGTCTGAACCCCCATTTCTTCTCTGTAAGGCTGGAAAAGTCACTTTTTCCCCCTTTCTTGCCTACCTCAGAGGGCTGAGTGTGAAAACCCAATGAGGATAATCATGAAACTGCTCTGTGGCTTCGAAGGGGTGTGGTGGGTGTGGGTTAGGGACTTGCCTTTTGGAGCCCCCTGGGCCATGTGGTACAGACGGTGAGTGGGTGAGGCCCCTGAGGAGGGCCTGGCCTCAGACCATCTGAAGGGCTGAAGGGGGGCAAGGAGGGGGTGGCGAGTGGGCCTTTTGGCATCTGCCAGTTGTGGACAGGGGCCCGTGGCTGGAGGCAGCTGCTGCAGCTTCTCCAGTTACACTAGCATCCATGGATCAGGCGAAGATCAATTCCCTGCAGGCTGCTAAGAGCTCATGTGTTTTGGGGGTTGGCCATTGCCCAGACCAAAGCAAAGACTTGCACTGTAAGCAGTAATTAAGAACCGATTTGCCCTTGGCCCCTCTTCCTGGGACGGACGCCAGCTCCCGCGAGCCTCCAGAGCTGCCGGCCTCGGGAGCCGGCCCAGATGGGGGCAGGTGACCGGTGCCTGCCTGCGCGCAGCTCACGCAGGTCTTGGCAGAGCTCTGCCCCAGCTCCAGGCCCGCTCCTCCGGTGCTCCTGTGCTGCGGTGACCGCTGCTGCAGAGGGGCTCTTAGGGCACAGAGGGGCGCCTGCCCAATCTGCCAGTGGGCCAGGAGAATGGGTCAGAATGGCTGCAGAAAGAGCTCTGGACCCTGGTTAGGGCTTCGGTGATATCCAAGCAACCTGACCATGCCACAGCCCAGCGCCGGGCCTCAGTTTGCTCCTCTCTAACAGTGGTCAGGGGTCTCTGGGTCCTGTCGCAGACACCATGAGGCAGTAAGGCACCGCCACAGCATCCTGCCCTCAGGGAGCTTCCAGCCTGCTTCCTCACTCTGCCTGCTTAGCTCAAGGATTCTCGGCTCCTGCAGACCCTGAATGCTGAAATCAGAAGCTTACCATTTTGCAGAGCAAATAGTGGAAACGAATCTAGGGATGGGGGTGGGGAAGGATGGAAAAAAGGACTTGGTGAACCCAATATATAAACATTCTGCAAATCTCTGTGATATATGTACTGTCATGTCCCTTTTTGCATGTGGAAGCTTAAAATCGTGTCCATGTGTTTAAGAAAGTAGTGGGAGGGGAAGAAGAAAGGCAGATGGGGAAGAGGAACAGAAAGGCACATTTGCTTTGCCTGCAATCCTGGTCAGGCTGTTTCGAAGGAAGGCATAATTTATGTACATCTATGCAAATGATCATGCAGACAAGCTGGTTTCCTAGAGTTAATCATTTCTCCTTTCCCCACTCACTGAAAGAGCGAGACCCAGAGGGAAGGAGTGACTCACGGCTTCACAATCAAAACTCAGCCCTCTCCCTAAAGGTTCACACCTTCCCATCAGGCTCCTGTTGGTCTTCCGCTGACGACGTGGGCCAACTGGATGAACCGGCTAGTCACTGGTTCAGAAATTCACACCTTCGTGTGGCAAGATTGGCTGCACACTGTTTTGGGGGGCGGAGTGCCTCTTTCCAGTAAACATGAACTTGGTCAAGTAGCAGAGTAAAGACCGCTTGCCCCTTCCTTGTGTCCTGTGGCTGGTGTGAATTTGGGCTCTGGGCCTGGCCATGCTGGAGGCCCAGCTGGGAGGGTGCCCAGAGGGCTCTTGCTTTCACTTTCCTCTCCCAGCTCTGTGCCTGCCCCCCAGCCACCCTCCTCCTCATTGCTTTGGATGAAGAAATGACATTTTATATAATCTAAAGCAGAACTGAGCACTTAATTAGCGACAACGGCCTACCTTATAAAGTGCTCTGCAGCTCACCCAGCTCTTCATGGACTTTGTTTCTCTGGTTGTTCTTTGCTACTGCATCTCCCCAGAGGCAGGTCTGTAGGGTCTGCACTTGATGGTTGTGGAAACTTCAGGGTGGAGAGGCCTCGGGGTGGTGAAGCTGAGTCACTCCCTTCCTGATGGGTCTTGCTCTTTCCATGGGTGGGAAAAGGAGAAATGATTAAGTCCAGCTCAGGGTGGTGGAAGGCATGCCCGGGATCCTTAGTGATGGGTAGCCAGGCTGGAGGCCAGAACCTTGAGCCCAGAGCCTCGGACTCTACATCACGTGCTTACCCCTGCACGGCAGTATGTGTGTGTGTGATGGGGTATGTGTGGTGTGCGTGGTGGTGCGTGTGTGTGTTGGGATGTGGGGTGTATGTGGTGATTGTGTGTGTGGTGCGGTGTGTGTGTGGTGGGGTATGTGTAGTGGGGTGTGTGCCTGGGTACACAGGGTGAGGTGGGGGTGTGCAGTGGTGATGGAGGTGGGAGAAGCTGTCATCTGTATTGTCCCTTCCGTCCACCTGGCTGACCTGGGATGTTGTGACCATGTCTGGCCGTCCTTACTGGGCAGGGTCACAGCCACAGTTGTCCTATGGATGCCCCGAGGGGAAACAAGGCCTGCCAGGTGGAGGGGGTGAACAGGGACGGGGCCCAGCTGCCTCCGGAGACTTCACTGTCACAAGGCCAAGGGCTCTCCGAGCCTCCTAGGTTGCCCTCGGTGACTGAGCCATCGTTCCCTGATATGAGGCCTGTGGAAGCCCTTGCTGACCTGCCTCAGTCCAGCCTGTGCCATGTCTTGGTTAACAAGCTCCATAGATTTATAAGCTGCTGTAAATGTGTTCTCAAATCACCTCCTTCAGATGTCAAGAGAGGTCTGCTTGCTGTGGGGTTCTGGGGCTTGGCAACCGCATTAAGACTTCCTAGACTCTCAGGAAGCTCTGGGGACAGACGTGTACCCTGACCCTGGTGGCGTGGTCAGCACCATTGGCCGCGCACTTGCTCTGGGCGCTGATACGGGGGCTGAGCGCTTTACACGCACCGTCTCATGTTTGCACGTGCTTCCAGTTACTTTACCCATGTGTCACATAAACATGCACAGGGATACGTGGCGGCAGCGGCCCTCCCCGCCCCTCCCAAGCCCTGGCCCCAGTCCCACCAGAGCTCTCACCACCAGTCCTCCTCTTGCATCTTTGGGTGGCGACCTTTGCATCTAAATGGTAACACAGGCTCTCATTTAATCTCCATAACACGAGGTGGGTGCTCTTACTATCTCCATTTTACAGAGGAAGAAACTAAGTCTTAAAGGGCACACACTCCGGGTTGCTGGAGCTGGGAAATGGCCAAGCCGAGGCTCCGCTGCAGCCTGGTACTTGAAAGCCACAGTGCAGGGTAGGAGGCACCCCGTGCTTCTCCATTTGTTTCCCCAGTGTCCCCAGAGCCTTTCTCCCCTGTCCCCATGCTCAGTGTTCCTCTCTACTTTCCAGGGCGGCCTGGTTAGTGATGTGCCCAATGCCTTCTAGTTTCTACCCAGCTCAAAGAACGGCTTCCTACCTGCTAAACAGAGGCTGCTCTTGCGCCTCGGATCCCAGTCCTGCACCATCGCTGGGTCTGCACAAGCCACTTGTAACCCAGCTCTAGAACATCATGTTTCTGCTTCTGGAAGTGATGCTCCCGGTACGGCAGGGCTGGAGCAGCTGGGAGAGGTCCCAGGCCCACAGGGCATACCACCATACCCGCTGGAATGAAAGCGCCCTGGTGTGTGCCAGGAAAGACCCCCTCCTTCCTGCCTCCCTCCTTCTTTCCCCTCCCTCCCTCCTTCCTTCTGTCCTTCCTTTTTCTTTTGTTCTCAGCTTTATCAAGGTATAACTGACCTACAAAAACATACACGTCTTTAATGTATGCAGCTTGATAAACTGGAGTGCAGCGTCCCCGGGAGAGCACCTCCACGATCAGGTTACAGACTTAGCCATATCCTCCAGAAGTTTCCTGCAGGCCTTTGTTTTTCTCTTGTTATTTAGGGTTTTGGTTTTTGTGGTAAGAACACGGAACATGAGACTCACCCTCCTAACAAACCTGTAAGGGCACAGTGCAGTGTCGTTAACCAGAGATGCAGAGGGCCACAGCAGCTCCCTGGAGAGCTCATCTTGTGTAGCTGTGACTCTGTGCCCATCAGACACTTCCCCGTGTCGCCCTCCTGCTCAGCTTCTGGTGACGGCCAGCCTCCTGGTCTGCTTCTATACATTTGATTATTTAGATAACCCATATAAGTTGTCCTTCTGTGACTGACTGATTTCACTGAGATCAGTGTCTTCCAGGCCCATCCATGGTGTCAAAGTGGCAGAATTTCCTTCTTTTTGAAGGCTGAGTAATATTTCACTTTATAAATATAACACATTTTCTTTGTCCGTTCATCTGTCACGGATATTGTTCCCATGTCTTGACTGTTGTGATGAACGCTGTGGTGAATGTAGGCAGGCAGATCTCTCTTTGACATCCGTTCATCTGGATATACATTCAGAAGTGGGGGGGCTGGATCACCAGCTAATGCTATTTTTAATTTTTTGAGGAACCTCCCTACCATTTTACATGGCAGTGCCGCACCTCACAGCCCACCAGCCGTGCGCAAGGGTTCCAGTCTCTCTACATCCTCATCCACGCTTGTTACCTTTCGCTTTTTTAGTATTAGCCCTCCTGGTGAGTGTGAGGTTATAGGAAGAGCCATTTTCATTCTGAGCGAACCCCTTTTTTGGAGGAGGAGGCATTCATATACTCTTACTGAAATCAGTTGTGCTGTGCATGGAAGGGTGAAGCCCTGACCCCCAGGGCAGTGGTATGAGGATGTGGGCCCTTTGTGGGTGGTTAGGTCACGAGGCCTCATGGTGCTGTGAGCGCCCCTGTAAGAAGAGGAAGAGGCGCCGAAGATCCAGCCGTGTGAGGACCCAGCAGCAAGGTGGCTCTCTGGAAACCAGCGAGCAGGCCCTCATCCCCAGCTGAACCTGCTGGCACCTTGGGCCTGAGCTTCCCAGACTCCAGGATGGTGGGAAGTAAGTGTCTGTCTTGTAAGCTGCCCTGTCTGTGGCATTTCGTTACAGCAGCGTCAGCTGACCAAAATGAACTGAAATGAGAAAAAAAGCAGACATAGCTGTAAAATTAGGTAGTATCTTTAATGAACGTATATTTGTGTAATATATTTTATTTTTAGAACAGTTCTAGATTTGCAGAAAAATTGCAAGGATAGTAGAGTTCCCATATATCGTGTGTCCTGTTTCCTATTAACATCTTACATTCATATGGTATGTTTGCCACAATTAATGACCCAACTGATACAATTTCGTGAACCACTTGATCTCCACACTTTATTCAGGTTCCCTTAGTCTTTTCCTAATGTTCTTTTTCTGTCCACGATGGCATCTAGGGCGCTGTGTATCTCATCACCATGGGACCTCAGCTCTTGGCTCTGACAATGTCCCAGACTTCCCTTGTTTTTGGTGACCTTGATAGTTTTGCAGAGTGCTGCTGGCTGGCTGCGAGTTTCTTAGCATGTAATTCTGGCTTATTTGGTTGTTATTGGTCATTGGCATAGGTGAGTCCCCAGTCAGGGGTCCCCAGAACCTTATGCTGGGGAGGTCACACAGTGGGTGAGGGTTTGGAGCCAAAGACACCACTTTCCTAGGCATTATATTTTAATCAAAAGAATTCTCCTGCCATCCCACCGTGCAAGCCAGAGATGTAAAGCCCTCCCCAGCCACACACAGTTCAGGGAGGGAACATGTTGGGCTATGAACAGGGGGCTCTGGACCCCCACTTTCAGGGCTTGTATCCAGCTCTGCCACTTACGAACAGGTAACTCTGGCCAAGGGACCCCGCTTGGCCCCCAAGTGAGGATAACAGGAGTACCCATCTCAGTTCATGTCTGCAAAGAGCTTAGAGGGTGCCTGGCACGAAGTCAGCATTATTGTTATTACATAAAGACAACAATTATGACTCTGGTAATCACTGACACATGGAGAAGACAGGTGAGTTGCTCTTTCTGCATTGCAATTACTAGCTGGGCGGTACAGTTGTTGTATTTTAAAGTTCTCTTTAAGACATGGTATTGGAATGTGTGGCACATAGTAAGTGCTTACCAAACGGCTAGCTGCTTTTAGGATACAATGTTGTACAAGCAGCCTGGGCTCACTGCCAGCCTCCAGACCCACCCAGGTGATTCAGGTCAGACAGCATCGTGGCTTGGCTGTGGGCTCTGCAGTCAGATGGATGGGAGTTCAAATCCTGACCACTCTAACCACCAGCTGTGTGATCTTGGACACTTAGAAAGCCTTTCTGTGCCTCGCTTTCCCCATCTGTACAACGAGGATAATGATAGTACCTCCTTATAGGATTCCAGTGGGATTAAATGAAGTATCGGGTGTCAGTATACAGTCAGTGCTCAGTAGATGGTAAGTGATTAACCTTATTGACATGTCCAGAGGCCCTGGTTTTGTGGAAGCCATTGTTTAAACAGTGACCTCTAGGGGAGAGATCACCAATGGCAGGAGGAGGTGGGTGTGTGGGGAGCTGACATCTGGGGTCCAGTGCCCCTGCCCTGGGACTCAAGTTACCTGAGCTTTCCCTACAAACTCAGGCTTAAGATGAATATCCTTATGCCTCCTTATATTGTTTATTGGGGTGTCACCTGATTAAGTTAACATATTTAAAGGTCCACCACGTGCCACGGACCAGGCTTTCTCGCATATTATTTCATTTGATTCCCAAACATTATCCCATTTTACAGGTAGAGAAATGGAGGCTCAGTCACCTCCCTCAGGTCATGAGATCATTCACATGGAATGGGAGGCCCACGGGACCATGCACTTGCCCCCAACTCATGAATACAAGGATCACATTCTTGAGTAATAAAAGCATGCGATGAACACAGTGTTAAATCTCCGCCAGGGCAAGGGCTGCCTCTGTTTGGTCCACTGTCATCCCGCAACTTGGCACAGAAGTGGCACCTAGTAATAATATCTGCTGAACGGGTGTGCAGTATCTAGCTGTACAGACCACCCTCTGTCTAGACTGAGGAGTTAGCTGTATGGCTCAACTGCATCCTTCATCTCATCGGAGCCTTAAAACCAGCGGTGAGAAAGGACTTGAGGATACTGCCTCCATTTTCGAGGTCAGGGAAATGTAAGGGACACGAACACTGATGGAGGCCCTCCACAGGCAGGAGTTTTGCCTCCCGGAACTGGGGCACCCTGTCTTCGAGGAAGCGGTACAGCGGCTGCCTGCAGACCAGCACAACAGCCCCCGTGCCCAGCGCGGGCCCTGCTGCCCACCGCCCTGCCACCTCTTGCCTCCTTTCCAGAGGCCCTGCCTCACGGCCCTTGGCCTGGGCTGGGTAGTGCCTGTGATCCTCGGGTGCCCCAAGACCCCCTCCGGCCCGGGGACGGCAAGCCCCCTGCCTGTGCTGCTGAGGCCTCCTCGGGAAAGCTCCTGGCCGGGCGTCTGGCATGGGGGATGCGCTCCCAGCATGGCGACCATTGTCCTGAGGCGTCCTGTTCTTCGATCACATGGTATTGAGACAGGGGACAGCAAGAAATTACCGGAGGGTGCAAACTTGCCGCATTTATTTATGCTGCGAATGACTTCCTCTCCTTCAGAAAGAGCAAGAACTGAGGTTTTTCATTTTCTTTTTCTTTTTTTAAATTTGGTTGTTAACAAAAGAACTGAAGCGTCAGCAGGTTTTTCCAGTTGAGGATTTGCGTCGAGAAAGGAGGTCATTTTGACAAGTCTGGTGAGTTGCGCTG
This sequence comes from Smutsia gigantea, assembly GCA_032199065.1. Taxonomy (NCBI): domain Eukaryota; kingdom Metazoa; phylum Chordata; class Mammalia; order Pholidota; family Manidae; genus Smutsia; species Smutsia gigantea. The sequence goes on along the minus strand of JAVSCE010013611.1, from coordinate 4,467 downwards.
GGCGCAGGGGAATTTTCTGGCAAAGTGGGGCCTCCCAGAACTGCTGAAGCATTTTTCTGAGGCCTCAGAGAGCCCTGAAATTCCCGACAGAGCTCCAGGGGGGAGCGTGGGCCCCCAGCAGAGCAGCTGCGCTGGGCACAGGCCCCAGGGAGCCCTTGGACCCGCGCATCTGGCTGCAGCTGCTCTCCTTCCAGCAGCTTCTGACTCTCCCGCCTCCGGACAGTGGGTCCTGCCTTTTGCCTCAGGGAGGTGGGGGCTGCGAGAGGGGCTGGGTGGCCTCGGGGAGCCTTGTGCTGGCTGTGAGCACAGACCCCTCGGGGACAGCGCTGCAGGGTCTCCCGGCCCCACCCCGCGCCTGAGCAGGGGGGACCTCAGCTGCTGCCCAGCCCAGGAGTGGGCAGACTTCTCTAAAAGGCCAGGCAGTGAAAGTTTCAGATTCTGCAGACCCTATGGCTTCAGTCACAATTATTTTCCCTTTGATTTTTTTCAACCATTTAAAAATGAAAAAACTATTCTTTGCTTGGGAGGTGTACGAAAACAGCCAGTGGCTGCATTTGGCTCGTGGGCCACGGCTGACGATATGGGATCTTGTCCGTGTCCCCCCAACTGCCTCAAGTGCCCCGTGACAAGGATGGTCACCCAGCCTCGGCGTGAACATCTCCCTGACAGCGGGTCACCCTCACTCCTGCCGCTGGACATGAAAACACTCACTTCTGGTGAGGCCCCTGTCTCTGGCAAACCTCCTTCCCTCTAGCCACCTGCCTTGGGGCAGCTCTGGCCCCATTCCTTACTGCCTTCCTGCCTGCCTCAGTTCAGACACTCAGTTGCTGGGGATTGGGACCCCACCCTGGGGCAAGGGCCTCTCCTCCGTCACAGCCCTGTGCTGGGGGTTTCTGGGGGCGGGGTGGGAGTGGGGATGGGGGTGGGGTATTCGGTGGGGCACAGTGTGTGTAATGGCAGGAGGAGAACAGTAGGCGGCAGCACTGAGCTGTACGTGCTCATTTTCCCTCTCAGCCCTAATATGGTAAGGATGCTGAGCTCCAGAGCGGTGGCAGGTGCTCTGGAATCCTTTCTGGGGAATCCATCCCCACACTGCTTCCCCTAAGATAGTACCCTATCCTTGTGTGCTGTGTGACTCCCCATGCCTTCAGGACCACCGCCACATGTCTGCTCTGGACCCTGATAACCTCTTTGGGCAGGTGCAGGTCCAGCTGCACCCAGGCAGCTCTGGCTGACACGGCAGGGGAAAGGCTGGGCCAGGCGGGAGATGACAGCGCAGCCTCGGCTGTGACTGGTCATGGCTTTGGGGGAATGGGGTTTCGCTGGCTGGGGCCCAGTGCTTGGGTGTGGGCCTGGAGTCTGCAGGAATGGAGCTGCAGTGCTGGCCCCTGGTGTCGTGGTTGCGTCAGGTGCGTGAGCCTAGCCAGCTGGTGGTGGTGGAAACCTGAAGCGCCATGGAATCAAGAAACCCGGAATTCATATCCCTCGGCGTCTCCCTGGCTTCCCTCGTCCAGCTAATCCCAGGTCTGCTGTTTCACCAAGTGCTTTTCAAGTCTGCCCACCACCACCCTGTAGCCGCTCAAGGCCTTGGTGCCCCAACCCTGGAGCCTGGAATGTTCTTTCTAAAATGTCCCTTGGACGTGGTACTCGGACATGCTAAAACCCTCATGGCTGCTCAGGGTAGAGTGAACCCCCGAGTGGTCATGCTGAGCCCTCCAGGCCCTCCAGGCCCCCCATTCCTACCTCTGCCACTCTTGACAGTAGGCTGCAGCCACACCGTGGTTCCCTGCACACTCTCAGGTGTTTCCTGCCTCCACGCCTTTGTCCATGCTGGGTCCTCTGCCTGGAGTGCCATCCCTCTGATCTCCAAGCTCCACCCAGAAGACTCAGCTCAGACAGGGCCCGCAGGGAACCCAGCCCCCAGCCACTGCAACCCCTTGGTGCTCCCACTGTCCGTGGACTTGGCTGTTATCCCCTGACCGTGGCAGCGGCTGTCCCCAGAATGTGCATTCCTTGAGCTGCATGCAGCACGGTTCTGCATCTAGCAAAATCTAGCACTGTGCCTGGGACGCAGAAGTGTGGTGACTGTATGACCGGGTGCGTGACGGGACGAGATGAGGCCTTGAGACACCATCTGGCTGGCAAACTGTAAGCCAGTTTGGGACACCCAGGAGCAGGAGATGACCCCATCCTGTGTAGTGACCATTCCCACCTTGGGCCATTTCTTGTCACAACTCCCTTCCCCATACCCAGTCTAGCCTAGAGGCCTGGCGCGCCAGTTTATCCTTGTCCCAACAACCTCGCAGATGGAGAGCAGCTGCTTAGTGTCTGCTGGAGCTTTTAATATAAATTCTGGACAGATTTTCCCTTTGTTAATGGCAAAATAAAAAGCCCAGAAAGGAAACACCACCCCTTTCCCTACATAGCGGCAGTCCATGGGTGGCACCCCCCGCCAGACACCTGCTGTAATCACAGGGCTTTGGAAAATGTAGAGTCGCCCCTGGGTGACTGCAGAAGCCATAGGAGGTGGGGCTGGTCGTAGGATCCATTTGAGGGGGTCTCTAGGGATGACCCCTCATGTTCTTGGCAGGATGCATCCTGGAGGGAGGTCTGCGATGGGCTTGGGCTGCCCTCTCCCCAGCCTGCCTGTCAATAGGTTCTCAGGCTGGATTTGCCCCCCCCTCCACGTTTGGCCCTGGGGGCCAGCTTCTGGCAGGGAAGTTGGAGAAGGTGCTATTTTCTCGGCCTTCCCCCCTTTCAGTGAGGGTCTTCACTTAGGAGAAAGAGCTGGGAAGGGGGCCTTGGTGCCAAGGCCTCCCCTGTTGGCTTTCCTCTCTTGGGTGTCCAGGTCCCTGGCCAGCCCCGTGGCAGGAGAAGTGGCCTCTGCCTTTCTGACACTGGGCAGGAGTAAGGCAGGGAGCCAGTGAGTTGGGCACTGGTCTCTGGGTTACTCCCTCCTTGCTGGCCCTGAGCCTGTAGTCAAGCACTGGCCTGCTGTCTGCTGGGCTGAGAGCATCAGGGGAAGGCCTGGTCTGTGTGTGGGCAGCAGGGCCCGCCAAGGCCAGCGGAAAGTGGCAATGTGGAGGTGGGGCTTGGGGAACCGGGGCTGGCTCTGGAGACTCCACGTTCCCTGTGTCTCCCTCCCCAGTGGGGTGTCTTCTTTCCATTCCTGTCTTGGAAGATCTGGGCTTGAGTTTTAAAGTAATTTTTAATATTTGTTTTAAGAATTCAATTACAGTAAAATTCGATTCCCTTGTGGTTCAGTCCTGTGAGTTGTGACAAATGCACAGTTCCCCTAAATTCTCTTGTACTGCCCCTCTGTAGTCAAGCCCACCTCCGCCACCTCCACCTCCATCCCCGGCCACCACAGTTCTATTCTCCGCGCGGTGGTTTTGCCTTTTCCAGAATGTCATATAAATGGGACATGCAGTGTGTAGCCTTTACCTCTGGCTTTCCTTTAGCAGAGAGCACTTGAAAGCCATCTGCGTCTTTGGGTGTCATTCCTGAGTGGTGGACAGTCCGCTGTGTGTATGTGCATATTCACTCACCTGCCAACATTTGAGTTGATTCTAGTTTGGGGCTATTATAAATAAAGCTGCCATAAACATCTGTGTACAGGCGTTTGTGTGAGCACAGGTTTTCATCTCTCTTAGATACATACCTAGCAGTGGGACCGTCCAGTCTTGTGCTAAATATATACTTAACATTGTAAGAAACTCTGGGCTTGATTATCACCAGGGGAACCGATGGGTACCCACAACCTCCCATACTTTCCAGATGATAGCTGCTTGGATTTTTTGCAAATGGGGAAATGGAGACCCAGAGAGATGAGCGATTAGCCCATAATTTCAAAGTAAATCCGTGTCAGGGGCTCGGCCAGCCCCTGGGGCTCCTGCCTCCGAAGGCACTGTTCTGTCTGTATCTTAAACTTCCCTTCACCGTCTTGAGCTGCAGCTCCATTCTCATGGGAAACCCTTTTGGGGGCACAATGCATGACCACCACTGATGAAGGATGTGAGCAAAAGGGTCAGTCCATTTGGTGAGGAAAACCGAGTGACTGTGTAAACACAGCCATATGGATGAGTGACTCGCTCTTAAGAGTTACAAGAGTACTAGAGACGCAGCCCTTGCCTGGTTATTGGCATGGTGGAGTCATCTACAACGCCGTTCTTCTATGACTCATCTGCAAAACCGTTCTTCTGGGGCCTTCTCAAGCAGAACCAACTGATTTTCCCTTGGGTCCTTGGTACTCTTTGCTTTGCCTTGTTCCGTTCTGGCTACACGCCCTTCATACCTGCCCTATGGGATTTGAGTCCTGTCCCAGAAAGCTCCAGTCCCAGATAGCCCTTCCCTTATCCGCTCCCAGCTTAGAATCAAGACAGCAGGTTCTTGCTGCCCCCTGGGGCTGTTGGCATTACCACTGTTCTAGCTTTTGAACATTTCAATGGAGGATTAATTGTTATTCAT